>JAPVLO010003444.1:0-22423 GCA_027257055.1 Cephalopachus bancanus | reverse complement strand
ACTTTGGTTAATTTGTAGGAAAGAAATAATATTATACTATGACAAGTTCAAAGAAATATGCAATTATGTGTGTTCTTTTGTGGACTAAAAAGTTGTATTTGATCTATTTTTAGCTTTAGTCTTACAAAATTTTAAATGGACTTCCATTACAAAAATAAAATACACACTTATTACTGTTACCTGTAAGTTTCTACCTGATGTGGTCCCTATCTCACTCTCTGATCCCAACTCAGGAATCTTCCAGTCTTCTTACGAAGACTGATGAACTCCATCGCCTCCATCCTTATTTCTTTCCCTCTTACATACCAAACTTGCCTGAGATTTTGCACATACAGTTTGCTGATCTATTTTCAACTGGCTGTTCATCATTCAGGTCTTCATTTAAATATCATTACTTCAGAGAAATGTTTGAGATAAGTTCATTAAGGTAGACTGTGATCATCATTATTGCTCTTCATCAATATTTCTGGTTTTTCTCATGCCAGGCATGCAGAAAGGTTACATTTCCCTGCTAGGTTTGCTTTACCAGCAAACAATCCCAAAGTCTGAATGATATTTAAAAAAAAAAAAAAGAATAATTTTTCCCTTACAGTTATATCTCCATGACGGTTCAGTATGGGGTTAGTTCCATGCCTTCTTCCAGGGGTGCAGGATGTGGGGGACTTCACTGTTGAATGTCATCAATTAATGGACATGAGTAACTCAGTGACAAAGTGACAAAAGTTAATATGGCCATAGTGACCTGCTTAATAACAAAAGAAAAAAAAGTTTTTCTCACAGATGAGGCAGAACCAGTGATAAATGCCAGAAATACCTAAAGCCTCAATGAGGCAACACCCACAAAGGGGCTTCCCAGATCCCAAGCAATGGAACCCATCCAAAGAAACCTGACCCTGATGACAGACATAGAATTCAGGCTATGGACAGCAAACACGCTAAACAAGATCCATGAGAAAATGAATACACAAATTATCCAGGCCACAAAAACAGTGCAGGAAGTGAAACCTAACTTGACCATTCTAAGAAAGGAAGCCTACTGAACTTCTGGAACTAAAGAATTCTCACCTGGAATTTCAAAACACACTAGTAATCCTTAACAGCAAAATTGATCAGGCAGAGGAACGAATCTCAGATCTTGAGAATCTAATTATCAAACTAAATTAAATTGACAAAAACAAGGAGAAAAGACTCAAGAAGAATGAACAAAGACTGCAAGAGGGCTATGATTATGTAAACAGACTAAATTAATTGTTGATTGGCATTCAGGAAAGTGAAAGGAAACTAAGAACAACCTTCCAAGATGTCAACCAAGAGAACTTCCCCTATGTCATTAGAGAGGTGTCCATGCAGATCAAGAGATTCAGAGAACTCCTGTGAGGTATTACATGAGAAGACCATCATCAAGGCACATAATAACACAACTAGCCATGGTGAGCATGCATGAAGGAAAAACATTCTAAAGACAGCTAGGGAGAAGAGACAGACCACTTACCAAGGAAGACTGACCAGAACTGAAGCAAACCTCTCAGCAGAAGCCTTCAAGCCAGAAGGGATTGGGGTCCCATTTTTAACATTCTTGAAGAAAAGCAATTCCAGCCAAGAAATTCCTACTTCACCAAGTTAAGCTTTATTAATGAAAGAGAATTAATTTTTTTTCCTTGACCCGCAATTCCTAAGAGATATGTCATCTCCATAACAGCCCTTCAGGAGATGCTTAAGACAATCCTAGGCATAGAAATAAAATAATGGTTCCACCCCTTACAAAAGGATAGGTAAACACAGTTTACAGACCACAAATTAACCACAAAGCCTAAAACACAAAGCAGCCTCTTAATAACAATATGATAGAAACAAATCCTCACATATCAATTGTTAAGTTAAATTTGAATGGACTGAATGCACAACTCAAAAGGCACAGAGTGGCAAATTGGATACAGAAGCATGACCCATTCGTCTGCTGCCTCCAGGAAACCCATCTCATTGCAAATGACACCCACAGGCTCAAGGAAAAGGACTGGAGAAAGATCTTCCAGGCAAGTGGAAAATAAAAAAGAGCAGGAATAACTATTTTTATATCAGACAAAACAGACTTTAAACCAATAAAAATGAAAAAGACACTGAAAGACACTACGTAATGTAAAAAGGCTCAGTCCACCAGCAAGAACTATTTATCTTGAACATATACACACAAAATAGGAACACCTAGATTTATAAAACAATTGCAGTTTACACTAAGAGAGGACATAGACATAGACAGGCATACAATTATAGTCAGAGACTTTAATGCCCCACATCTGTTTAACAGCTTTAGACAGATCATTGAGGCAAAAAAAAAAAAAACTAACAAGGAAATTCAAAATCTTAACTCAACATTCAACCACTTGGATGTAATAGAAATCTAGAGAACACTTCACCAAATAACCACAGAATACTAGGTCTGACAACTAAGTTTGCAAACTTGCCACCATGTACTTATGTTGGTAGCACTGTACAGATAATTTGGTAAAGTTTCATAACCTTAGTATGTCAGTGTCCCACAGCTGTATTCATATTGATGTGTGACAGTGTCTTGCTAAGTGGCATTCATTATTGTTGCACGCTTTTGTGTGCTGTTGTGAGAATGCTAGAGCTAGAATTAGAGCAACAAACAAACATCAAATTTCTTGTTAAACTTGGCAAGAGTGGAAGTGAAATCAGGGACATGCTAGTCCAAGTTCATGAGGATAATGCCTTGAAGAAAATGGCAGTGTACAAATGGATTAAACAATTTTCTGAGGGAGAGAAAGTATTAGTGATGAAGAGAGGTCAGGATGGCCAGTTACGAGCAGAACTGATGGAAGCATTGCAAAAATTCATTAAACTGTGCATCAAAAGTGTCGACTGACTGTGAGAAGCATAGCAGACCAATTAAACATTAATAGAGAAACAGAAAAACCTTAACTGAAAATCTTGGCATCAGAAACTTATGTGCAAAAATGTTCCTGAAGGAGCTCTTGCATATTGACAATGTACCAGCTCACACAGCGCCAACTGTGAGGGAGTTTTTAGCCAGTAAACAAATAACTATATTGGAACACCCTCCTTACACACCTGATCTGGCCCTGATGACTTATTTCTTTACCCAAGGATAAAGGAAATATTTAAAGAAAGACATTTGATGACATTCAGGACATCAAAGTTAATACAATGACAGATCTGATGGTCATTCCAGTAAAAGAATTCCAAAATTGCTTTGACAGGTGGGCTAGGCACTGGTGTCAGTGAATATCTTCCCAAGGGGAGTACTTTGAAGATGACTGTAGTGATAGTCAGCAATGAGGAATGTAGCACTTTTTCTAGAATGAGTTTGTGAACTTAATTGTCAATATTATATACATTCTTTACATCAGCACATGGAATATACTCCAGGATTGATCACGTACTTGGACATAAATCAAACATAAAGAAATTTCAAAAGGTAAAAATTATACCAAGCATCTTCTTAGACCACAGTAGATTAAAAACAAATATTATCACTAACAGGAATCCCACAAAACATACAAATACATGGAAATGTAAACGCATGCTTCTGAGTGACTTTTGAATTAACTCACAAATCAAGACAAAAATTAAAAGTTTCTTAGAAACAAATGAAAACAAAGAGACAGCATACAAAAACCTCTGGGATATCATAAAGGTGGTTCTCAGAGGGAAGGTTACAACATTGCATGTACATATCAAGAAAATAGAAGGATCTCAAGTAAAAAGTCTAACATTGCACCTAAGAGAGCTGGAAAGAGAAAAGCAAACCACTCGTGAAATAAGTAGAACAATTGAAACTATCAAAACAAAATTCACAGCTAAATGAAATAGTGACCAAAAAATATGTACAAAGGATCAATGAGACAAAAACATGTTTTTCAAAAAGATAAATTAGATCGACAGACAACTGACCAGATTAACCAAGAAAAAGAGAGAGACAGCATTCAATTAAGCACAATTAGAAATGAGGCAACGCTAAATATCTGTCTGGGGATGGGGAGACACCTCTTATCAACAAGGGTGCCTGAACGAAGCATATTTGTATACCTAACCCTTAACTGTACCCCACTATATCATAAAAAAAAATATTGATTAAAATTTAAAAAAATTAAAATAAAGAAAAAAAAGGTACAAAATTTTTTTTAAAAAGAAAAAGGCAATGTTACAACCGACCCTGAAGAAATACAAAAGATTGTCTGAAATTACTACAAACATCTGTATACAAGTAAGCTAGAAAATCTAGAGGAAATAGAGAAAGTCCTGGCATCACATAACCTCCCAAGATTGAAACAGGAAGAAAGTGAGACTCTAAACATGCCAGTAACAATCCAAGAAGTCAACTCAGTTATAGGAAATCTATTCAGAAAGAAAAGAAAGAAGAAAGCCCTAGGCCAGATGGTTTCTCAGCTGCTCATTCTATGTAGTCAATATCTCCCTGATATCCCAAAATGGCAAAGAACCAGCAAGGAAAGAAAACATCATGCCAATTTCCTTGATGAACATAGATGCAAAAATTATCAACAAGATTCCAGCAAATCACATTTAACAGCACATTATAAGGATCATTCCTAGCATGCAAGGCAGGCTTTATTTTCAGGATGCAAGACTGGTTAAATATGTGTAAGTCAGTACATGTAATTCACCACAAAAACAGGTGTGAAACTAAGAACCAAATGATTTTCTCAGGAAACATAGAAAAAGCATTTGATAAAATCCAATGTTCTTTCTTGATAAAAACCCTTGAATTGGGCATTAAAGGAACATTCCCTTATGGATATGAGTCATCTGCATAAGAACCACATATGTCAAATCGGCAGCCAACATCTTACTTAATGGACAGAAGGTGGAATCATTTCCCTTAGGAACTGAAAAAAGATAAGAATGCCCCCTCTCACCCTGCTTATTTAGCATAGTACTAGAAGTCCTAACCTGAGCCATACGCACAAGAATATACCTAGGCATTTATCTAACCTAAGAGGTGAAAGATTGAAAGATCTTTTTTTTTTTTGAGTTGGAGTCTTCCTCTCACCCAGCTGGAGTGCAGTGGCATGTTTATGGCCACCTCAGCCTCCACCTGCTGGGCTTAGGTGTTCTTCCACCTTAGCCTTATAAGTAGCTGGAACTGCAGATGCATGCTGCCATATCCAGCTAGTTATTTGTGATTTATTGCAGAAAGGAGGTCTCACCAAGTTGTCCAGGCTGGCCTTGAATCCCTGAACTCAGACAATCTTCTCACCTTGGTCTCCCAAAGTGCTAGAATGACAGACTGAGCCACCATGCCCAGTCGAGATGAAAGATCTTTACAATGAGAACTACATAACACTGCTCAAAGAAATAAAAGATGACGCAAACAAATGAAAAAACACTCCATGCTCATGGACTGGAAGAATCAATATTGTGAAGATGTCAGTTCTTCCCAAGGCAATCTACAGATTCAAGGCAATCCCTATCAAACTATTAGCATCATTTTTCACAGATTTAAAAAAAGACATTAGCTGAAATTCATGTGGAAGTCAAAAAGAGCCCAGATAACTAAAGCAACCCTCAGCAAAAAGAACAAAACTGGAGGAATCACACTTCCAGACTTCAAACCTTATTGCAAGGCTCTGTGACCAAGACAGCATGATACTTGTATAAAAATAAGCACATAGACCAATGAAACAAGACAACGAATCCAGAAATAAAAGCACATGTCTTCAACCAACTCATCTTGGACAAAACCGACAGAGGCAAACATTGGGAAAAGGTACTTGTATTTAATAAATGGTGCTGGAAAAACTGGCTAACCACGTGCAGAAAAATAAAACTGAACCGTACCTATTACCATATACAAAAATTAGCTCAATATGGATCAAGAAGTAAATGTGAAGGCACAAATTATAAGAATCTTAGAAGAAAGCTTAGGAAATACCCGCTTGGACATCGACCCAGGCAATTCATGACCAAGTCCTCAAAAACAAATGCAGCAAAATCCAAAATTGACAGGTGGAACTTTATCAAGCTAAAAAGTGTTTGCACAGCAAAAGAAACCATCGAGAGAGTAAAACGACAACCCACAGAATGGAAAAAGTATTTGCAAGCTATGTATCTGACAAAGGTCTAACATCCAGGGTCTATAAGGAACTCAAATGAATTGACAGAAAAAAAAATTAACCCCATTAAAAAGTGAGCAAAGTACATGAACACACACTTCTTAAAGAAACACATAAAAGCAGCCAATAAACGTGACAAAAAGCTCAGCTTCACTAATCATCAGAGAAATGCAAATCAAGACTACAATGAGATACCACTTCACACTGGTCACTGTAGCTATCATTAAAAAGATAAACAAAACAAAACAAACCAGGTTTTAGCAAAGCTGCAGAGAAATGGGAACTCTTCTACAACTGTTGGTATGAATGTAAGCTAGTTCAACCTTTGTGGAAAGCAGTGTTGCATTTCTCAAAGAACTAAAAATTGACCCAGAAATTCCACTCCTGGTAATATACCCAGAGGAACATATCATGCTACCAAAAAGACAACCTGCACACATATGTTTATTGCAGCACTATTCATAATAGCAAAAACATGAAACTGACCTGGCTGTCCTTCAAAAGTAGATTGAGTAAAGAAAATGTGGTATATACACATGATGGAATACTATGCAACCATAGTTGAAGAACAAAGTGATTTCATCATTTCTAGAAAATGTTTAGGCATCTTTGCAGATATTACTGATATTGCAGATATTAGGATGCAGCTGGAGGCTATCATTCTAAGTGAACTAAACAAAACAATGAGAAACAAAAATAAAAAATGAAAAACTAAAAAAACCTAAAAACTAAAACTAAAAACAAAAAACCCACAGAAACAAAAACAGTGGAAAAAAACTAAAATAAAATAAAACTAAACTAAACAAATAAAACATAGAAACAAAAAATGAATACTATGAGTTCTCACCTATAAGTGGCACTAAGCATTGGGCATGCAGGCGCTAAGGTGAGAACAACAGACATTAGTCACTGCTGAAGGAGTGAGGGAGGAGGGTGGGACAAGGCACAAGACAGATAATCCAAAAATAAAACCACAGACCTACAGCCACATTGCTGCTGGGCAGAGAGAGGTCTCCCTAGAAGTCCAAACCTTGCCTTCATGCAATTTACTTATGTAGTAAATTCTCACGTGTGTCTCACGACTTTAAAACAGATAAATAAATAAATGAATAAAATTAGAAAATTGAAATTATTTACATGACAAAAAGTTAATATGACAATATTTGTTTTAATTGGTGACCTTACTCTATTTGGATTTATTTAGAGTGCTGACATATTGAAGCTTGTCTCTATCAGTTTACTGCTTTGTGTTCTATCTGCCCTGAACTTTTTCATCTCAATTATTCTTTCATCTTTAATTAAGGCTGAGATATTATTCTCTTTCCTTTCTCCTGTCTTTTTTAACTGATATAAAATGTATACATTCAACTTTTATTATTTTAACTAACCTTGGAACTTGCCAGGCATATTAAGATATTAAATGAATATCTTAACACCGTTTCAGGAAAATAATACTTTAACACAAATCACTTTCAATTCCCTTCCATGATCATTCTCAATAATTTCAAGATATTCCCTCCTTTAACCCCTATATTAAGCACCATTCCTAGTTTAGATAAGCAGTGCTTATTTTAATTTACAAGTTTGTTTTTCATTTTAGATCCTCCCTTGGGATTCTTTTCCTTTTCTCAGAAACATTTCCTTCAGGAGGTTAGAACTCATGGTTAAATACTTCCTCTTTATCTTAACAGAATTTCGCTTTCTTGTACTGAAAAGAGTTTTGCTGAGTAGAGTTCCTTTCCTCTCAATATTTCGAAGATATTAATCCACTGTCTTTTATTGTTTCTCTTGAGGGACCTATTATCACCCTAACAGTTATTCATTTCTTTTTCTTTAATATCTTCTCTTTGTCTTTGATGTTCTGCAGTTTCACTGAAATGAGAGTAGGCAAAAATTTCTAGTAATTCTTCCTTCAGGGGATAAATGGCGCATCCTGAATCTATGTCATGCTTTTCATCATTTCTAGAAAATGTTTAGGCATCAGCTCTTCAAATATTGCTTCTTTTCCTTTGTCTCTGTCCTCTTCTCTGGGCTTTGTGAAGTCTTTTTTTGTCATTCATTTATTGACTTACAATTCATGTCTTCTCTTTTCTGCAATCTTTTTCTGACATATCTTTAATTTAATTTTGTGCAGCCATCACTAACTAAATGTTTAATTAATCCACTAAATTATTTTTAATTTTTTAGTTTAGCAAACTACACACATTTTATATATCATTTATAAAACTCATCCATTTTAATATATAAATATACATTTATTATAAGTAATAAATATATTTTTCTAAAAGCTTCTGTTGTTGATTTTTTTCAGTTTTATTGAGATATAATTTACAAATAAAAATTACATATACATTCAAGGAATACAGCATGATGCTTTGATGTAAGCACACATTGTAAAATGATTGTCATAATCAAGTTAAATAACACATACCTCACATCACATGACTAACAATTGTGTGTGCGTGCATGAGTGTGTGCATGCATGATGAGGACACAAGTTTTACTCTTTTAGACAATTTCAAGTATAAAGTACAGTAATATTAACTATAGGCACTACACTGTACACCAGGACCCCAGAACTTATTGCCCATGTAACTGAAATATTGTACACCTTGACCACCAGTGACCTGTTTCCTTACTTTCAGCCCTGGTAACCACCATTCCACTCTCTGCTTCTGTGAGTTTAGCCTTTCTAGTTTCCACATGTAAGTGACAGCATGCAGTACTTGTGTTTCTGTAACTGGTTTATTTCAATTAGCATAATGACCTCCGGGTTCATCCATGTTATCACAAATGACAGAATTTTCTTCTTTTTTATGGCCAAATAATATTCCATCCTATGAATATGCCACATTTTATGTATCCTATCATCTGTCGATAAACATTTAGATTATTTCCACCTCTTGGTTATGATAAAAGAACACAAGGCTGCAATGAATATGGGGTGCAAGATACCTCTTTGAGATACCCATTTCATTTGTTTTGGATATATACCCAGAAGTGGGACCATATGGTAGCTCTATTTTCATTTTTTTTTGCGCTTGTTTTCAAATTTGTCTTTAAGTTTCTCATTGCCTGTTTATCTTTGCAATTATATATATTTCTTTATTATTTATGCACCCCTCAAATGTACTCAGTCTGAAAATTCCAATGTTAAAAACTTTGGGTATATAAATATAAATATAAACTGACTCTTACCCATGATGACATTCTTGGTGAGCATCAGTTAGGGACCCAGTAATAACAGTTTGAGATGGTCTTGTAACCCTAAATTAGGACTATTTTCTTCCAAGAAGATTTGCTTCTTCCAGTAACTGGGAGGGAGGGCCACCTTCCTGGAATCACTTCATACCAGGCTGCGGCCTTTGTTTTGCCATTGCACTGCTGTCAGCATCTGATACAGTCTGGATGGTGGTCTCCTCCAAATCTCAGGTTCAAATGTGATCCCACAGTCAAGTGTGGTGGCTAACACATATCATTTCAGTGCTTTGGGAGGCCAAAGTGGGAGGATTACTTGATCCCAGGAGTTCGAGACCAGCCTAGGCAGCATAGCAAGACCTCATTTCTACAAAAATTAAAATAAAATAAACTAATTGGACATGGTGGCGTGAGCTAGCAGGACTAGCTACTCAGGAAGTTGAGGTGGAATAATCACCTGAGCCCAGGAGTTGAAAGCAGCGGTGAGCTATTTTAGTTTCACAGCACTCCAGCATGGGTAACAGAGTGAGACCTCAAATCAAAAAAAGAAAAGAAAAAGAAATGTGATTCCCAGCATTTGAGGCAAGGCTTAGTGGAAGTTGATTGGATCATGGGGGCCAATCCTTCATGAATGGATTGGTGCCATTTTCCTGGTGATGACTGAGTTTTTGTTCTGTTAGTTCATGTGAGAACTTGTTTCAAAGAGCTCAACATCTCCCCCTTGCTGCCTCTCTTGCCATGTGACATGCCTGCTCCCTCTACATCTTCCATCATGATTGCAAGCTTCCCGAGGCCTCATCAGAAACAGATGACAACTCCATACAGAACTGTGAGCAAATAAATCTCTTTTCTTTATAAATTACCCAGCCTCAAGTATTCTTTATAGCACTGCAAAACCAAGTGGTAGAGCATCCAACCCCAGAAAGTCCCACTGCCTCTTGACTGCTCTGTGTCTGAATCATGCTTTAGGATGTTCTGACAGGAATTGGGCAGTGACTCTTTAAGAGTTCTGACAGCAACCGAATCATTATTGTTACATTAAAATTATCCTGTAGTCCAGGCAGAGAAAACATTCATGTTTCAATGACATCATTGTAGTCCCCATCCAGGAAGATGTGATGGGAAGAACAGAGTCCTAAACTGTGAGGGAGCAAGCAACCAGTCAGAGGGGAGAACTGCTCACCCAAACTGAAGTTATTGCAGATAAAGGCAGTGCTTCCGCCCTGGAAGAAGAGAAGCACACATGCCATGCAGAGTGAAGGTGACAAAGAAGAGTCAGATGGAAAGAGGAGGAAAAGAAACGTACCACTGCCCTTAGCCAGCAACCCCTCCGCTCCAGTGAGTGTCACCTGGGGAAGATGAGAAGACTGACCTTCAAATCAAGTTCAGAGAAGTGGAGACAGCTAATTTGGCTGGGGTAGCTGCTAGGAGTAATGGCAATGGCAAAGGGGAATAAGTGACACTTTTCTAGTTCAACCATTCTGTGGGCATCTACCTGTACACTTGCTTTCCTAAAATGATGACTATAAAAAGGAGCAGTTAACGATAAAATAAGAAGGCTGAATACAATATATCCCTAGTATCAGAAAAAATGTACAGAGTTTAAAAGCAGCACAATACTTTGTTCACTGATACCATTAGCTTTTCTCTTGTTTCTCTTGTATTTTTGTAAAATCAGAACTCTTTGCAGTTGACTGTGGCTGTCCTCCACAAAAATTAGTAATTTCACAATGTCTGTGCCTGTTAAGGTGAAAATCATCTTCCCTCCACATCACCCCATTTTCTTTTTTCCCTTTCCGTGACTAGCAGATGTGTAGCTGCTAGTCAAAGAACTGTAGGGTGATCTGAGAAACCACTGGTGGCTGCATTTGTGTCTCATGGCTGTTGTAACAACGGACTGCAAATTGAGTAGCTCAAAACAAGAAAAATACAGTCTCTCACAATTCGGGGGGCCGAATCAACACTTGAATTAAGATACTGGTGGGACCATTTTTCTTTAATGACCTTGGGGAAGTATCTTTCTGATATAGACTAAATTGTGTTCACCCAAAATTTTATACTGAGACCCTAACCTCCACTAGGAGTTATTTGGAGATGAGCCCTTCATGGAGGTAACTATAGTTAAATGAAGCAGAAGGGTACAGTCCTATTTTAATAGGTCTGTGTCCTTATAAAAACAAGGAAAAAACTAGAGCTGTGTTCCCACATCACACACCCAGAAAAGGCCACGTGAGGACACAGGGAGAAGGTGCTATCTCCAAGTTAGGAAGCAAGTCTTCACCAGAAACCAACTCTGGCAGCGCCTTAACCTTGAACTACCCAGCCTCCAGGATTGTGAGCTATCAAAATCTACTGTTGAAGCTGCTCAGTCTGTGTCAAATTTTTTTGCAGCAGCCAAAACTGACTAATACACCTTCTTTGTCTCACACAGCACCTGGCGGGCTAGACATTCCTGGGCTGTGACTGCCTCTCTCTAATCTCTGCTTCCATCTTCATGTGGGCTTGTCCTCTTCCGTCTCTTTTAGACCACTCATTAGTTTTAAGACTCACCTAGATAATCCAGAATGATCTCATCTAGGGATCCTTATCTTAATTATGGAAGCAAAAACCCTTTTCCCCCAAAAGGTCATGTTTCCAGGTTTCAGAAGTCAGAACACTGTTGGCTCATTTGCCCGTGTTCGGATATTTACTGAGGGCCTTCTCTGTTCAATTGTTTCTCTCAGTCTTTGACTGTATTTCCTTTGATTCAAACACCTCTTTAAGGTGCTCCACCTTTTCCCCAGCAGCACATGGGGTAGCATAAATTCACTTTATTTGATGTCAGAAAACCTTGGTTTTGTCCTAAACCTGTGCATCTGTCTGTTGAACCTTTGAATTTCATTTCATCTCTCTGGATCCCAGATTTGTTGACTCTATAACAAATGAGGAGGCCTCAGTGATCCCCAAGATCCCTTCTAGCTTTGTAACTGTATAAAGCTTGCCCCCAACGCAAGCGTTCCATTTTGTTTCTCTAATATAACTGCACATGTCTGGGGAGCAGGGGCCCGTGACACTTCTTCTCTGGTCAATCCCACTGTCTCTGCCACAGAGCTGGGCATTGGCCCCTCCAATGAGCACTGCTGTACACCATGGTTGGGAGCAGGTCACACTGGAGTCTGTGTGCCTCCAAATACGCAGTCCTTGTGTGTTGGGAGTGTGGTGTTCCTTTGCATGTGCTGGATATTCCATACCCAGGCTGGCACAGAATAGATGCTCAGCAAAGTCAGGGAAAGTGAGGACCAGCAGTTCTCTGCCCTTGACAACAGAAACTGTCAGTTCTCACAAAGTCATTGGCCTGGCTTTCAGTGGATAACTGGACCTTGGGAAGAGTGTGAGTCAAATACTGGAGAGGAGCTTTTGTGGCAGGGTTTTCTGCTGTATTTATAGCAGAATGTACACTGTGCACAGCAGCAGAACAACAGCACACAGCCGGCTTGCACTCCCCATGGCTGAGCCCCTACAGCCCTCCCGCATTTCTGCCATAATCACATGTCCCCTTTGGGGTGTGGCACTATGCGCTGTTCCCCTGCTTCTCCTCACTAGGTTCTGTTTCTGTCCCCAAATGTTGCATTTTCCCAGATAAACTTTCTGAAGACAAACATTTGATTCCTCAGACGTTTGAAGAGCTGGACTTCCTGCTAGCTCAGTAAGAAGCTGGCAGGGGGCGAGGGCAACCCCCTCAGGTCCCCTCCCACTGTGGGAGCTTTTATGTCCCCTCCCACTGTGGGAGCTTTTTTCTCAAAAAAAAAGAGGCTGGCAGGGGAGTCTTGCAGTGAGTGTGGGCGTCTAAGTCACTGATATCTGACTGGGCACCAGGGCTAGGTTTTCGTCAACATGAGGGGGTACCAGGCCATGGGGACAATGGAAGCTGACCCAGGCACCTCCTGGGGAGATTGCAACCTTCATGTTTAAGGGTCTAAATGCTGGTTTTAACTCTGAACAGCATTCACAAACCATGTTCTATGTGGAGCCTCAGCCAGTCTGTTTAATCACAGTACTACCTCAGTCCTAATACTTTTTCATTTATTCAATATATTCTTATTAGAGAGAACTGAATGCATATAAAAGGCAACTTCAGTCTTTTGTATCTATAACCTCATTTAATCTTGTAAGAGCCATAAGAGCTCCCTATTATTACCTCATATTAATATGGTGTTGTAGGTTGAATTATGTCCGCCCAAGTGATAGGTTCAAGTTCTGACTATTAGAACCAGTAAATGTGTCCTTCTTTGAAAGCAGATTCTTTGCAGGAATAATCAAGGCAAGATGAGCTCATACTAGACTGGCTAGGCCCTACTCCAGTGACAGGTGTCTTCGCAAGAACAGAGAAATTTGGACACAGACACACAGAGAGAAGAATGCTATGTGAAGACCAGATGCACCAGGAGGAGCCCATGTGGTGACAGAGGAGAGATTGGAGTGATGCCTACCCTTGTCTCTCCCTCTGAGCATTTAGCACATTCCTAGGTGAATAGTGGATATTCTTTTAGTATATAGTCTTTAATATCGGTGTGGTCAGAATGTGAGGAAACAAAGTCATCTTTTTGTTCCTCATGGGCTGCATCAATAAAATCCCATCAAAATGGAATGGCTGAGTTGCTCTCTTTTTCCCATTTCAGTTCAAATTAAGCAGATCATTAAATGAGAGTGAGTCGGTGATCTCTGAGCATGGCATGGAGTTAAACCACTCAGCTGTGGTGGGTTTTGGTTCAGCTCTGTCAACAGTGGTCTTATAACTTTCTTGATGCCTGAGATGATGAAAAGAGCCTTGGACAGAGGCAGAGGCCCAGCTAGGAGCTGGTGAGAAATTCTACATGCAGTTCAAAGGCCTGAGTTCTGCTCATTTGGCAGTGTTGGGATCTGGAACACATGAATGACTTCATCCTCACCCCGCTGGAGTGAGCTCCTGAGAAGGGCTGCCTAGCTACCCAGGTGGAAGTCAAGGGTCCTTAGGGTCACAGAGCTCATCTCACCGTGCGTGTGTGTCTCCTGTCCTCAAAATCCTGAGTCTGCCTTCTTCTTATAATCAGAGCGGCCCAGTCTCTTCCACTCAGTCCTCCCTTGAAGCCCCTCGTGGTCACCCTAGACACTTTGGGAGAACTGCAACCCCAGCCCACTAGGGTTGATGTCCCTGAGTGTGGGCACTGAAAGGGTATGCACACGGGTTTTCCCCCTCCAGAGAGCTTGTTTATGAAGAGTTCTCCCAGAGTGAGGGGTATGGAAATGCTACTATTGACAAGTGAGACAGGCGAGGCAAGTAAAACAGGTGGCCAGGTGAAGGAGGCAGGAAGGTGAGGCAGGTAGGCAGATGAGATATTTTCCCTGCCCTGGGATGGTTCTTCACCACAAGAGGAAGAAACAGACATTAAGCAAGTAGGTGGATGGGTGGGGGGGCAGTGTGAGAGAAGTAAAGCAGGTGGGGTAAATGAGATGGGTGAGGCAGGTGGAGAGGTTGGCAGGTGAAGCAGATGGGACAGGTGAGGCAGGTGTGCAGGTGAGGCAATCCAGACAGGTGAGCTGGGTAGGACTGTGCTTGACACTGAGTCAGGCCACCTCCTCAAATGCAGAATCAGCCTGTGCTGAAATACCTGGAGACAGAAGGATCTGTGGAGGCAGCAGAAAGGAAAAATGGAGTCTTAGAACAGTTGTAATAGAGTTGGCCTTTCCAGTCAGCCCCAGGTGGCTGCAGTGGACCCGTGGTTGGAACTACTATTTCTGGGTCTTGGGAAAGGGAGTCAGATAAAGGGGATGGGATAGTGACCAGGCAGGGCTAAGCACAGGGCTTAGGGCAGCCGACCCTAGCACAGTTGGGTGCCTGGACTGCCGTGCAGCAAGTAAAACTCTGGTTGCTACGGGACACATGACACTTGTCCAGAGCAGTGACCCTCAGATTAGTCAACCAGACAATGTAACCAGAACCAGCACCATTTGAAGCCCTTCCTCCACCACTCCCTCAGGAATGACCTTAAGCCATTTTTTAAAATTAACTAAGCCTCAGCCTCACAAAGGTACACGAAGGGTAATATCAGCACTTAAATCTCAGGGCTGCTGTAAAGAGCAAATGAAAATAGACACATTATGTCTGAGACATCAGTGGACATAAAAATAGCTATTGTTGTTACTATTATTATTCTTATCAATCTGATTATTATTATCATTATTCATTTGGAAAATGGGCCAGCCAGTCTCAAAGGCAATATCATGCAGTGTCTTACTTATTATCTTGCTCCATCCTCAGGAGAACCTTTGCAGAAAGATAGGTGACATGTTGCTCTTCCTACCTCTTCTTTAAGGCTGAAGAAAAGGGAATCAAAGAGAGGAGTGACTCCCCAAGGTTACGTGGACCTTGGAGTTCCCCAAAGCTCCATCCTGAGTACAAGAGCCATGCTCCTGGTAATATGAAAAGACATGCACCCTCTTCCTGCTTCTATTCAGTAGCAGGTACTATGACTTCTGTATATTCAGTTATTTCTGCCTCTTGTTGCCTTCACTGCATTCCTTGTCCATTCATAAATTATTTCCCTCTTGGAATATACAAGATTCTGTAGTCCAACATAGGAACTTATTTGTACTGCCATCTCTTCATTAACTGGGGCAAGAGGAAAAAAAAGAGAAAGCAGACACAGAGGATTCCACATCACAGTCAACACACAGAGGCAGACAGTTCTCCATTTTTAGAGAGCTGATTAGGCTCTCTTGGGCTGCTGGGCGGCAGCCGGCACCTGGAACTTAATCAGCTCCCGCGGGGCCGACGCAGTGAGGGCAACTCCACTTAGTTATTGGTGCTAATTGCTGCCCCTTCCTTATCCTCTCTCTCGGTGTGTCTGCTTATCCCATCCCACACTCCCCAAGCCAGGGTGCAAATACTGAAGTCCTATATGCCTAATGAGATATATTCCCAGCCCTGGGAAAGTTCTCCACCACCAGAGGAGGAGACAGACATCAAGCAAATGCATGTGTATACACTTAAGCACACACACAAACAGAAACATACATTGACACACACACATACACACATAACACATACACACACGGAGACACGCAAACATGTACATATACAAGCATTGACACACACACACATACTCACCCCAGCAGTGCTCTGTGTTGTCTGATGAGAAGTGTTATAGACTGATTGTGTTTCCCACCAGAGTGTCATACTGAAGCCCTGACTCCAATGTGACAATCATGGAGACAGTGCCTTTGAGGAGGTAACTAAAGTTAAATGAGATAAGATTGGGCTCTTATCCAACAGGCCTGGTATTCTTATAAGAAAAGACACCAGGAGCATGAGGAAAGGCCACAGGAGGACACAGCAAGAAGGCAGACATCGGTAAGCCCGGGAGCGAGGCTTCGTCAGAACCAAGCCTGCCAGCGCCTGAATCTTGGACTTCCAGCCTCCAAGACCATGAGGCAATAGAATTCTATTGCTTAAGCACATAGTCTGTGGTTTTTGTTAGGGAGGCCCAAGCTGACTGAGAAAAGATGTCCGCATACCCTGCTGTGGATTCAGAGACAAAAGTCACTATCTTGCCGAAGGACTTGAGGATGGCTTTCCAAAGAGGACAGTGGAGCCAGCTTTCCAAAGAGGAATGGAGTCTGTCCAACAGAGAAAGTCATTCCACAGCATGAGAATGGCACTTGCCAAGGTGAAGAGACCTGATAGTGCCATCTCTGGAGAGCCATGAACTCAAGCGGACAAGCACCAGGTGTTCAAGTGATGGCTAAAGGGTGATACTGGTTGTGGTCTTGCTGCCAGAGGGCAGCATATGGGCTCAATCACCTGTTATCTTTCAGGAGACACCCTAGTCACCACGGAGAGAGTGGACTGGACAGTGTATGGTGGGAAGGAGCAGGAGACATGAAGGGTTTGTTCTGCCGTGGGACTGTAACCTGGGGGTCCCCCACAGATGCCACTGTGCTGAAGGCCACTCCTATAAGAAGGAAGGGTACTCACCCATGGCATTTGAAGAAGAACTTTTAAATGTTTATAATTTAAAATTAGAAAAAATTGAGTTCTCACAAAAAAAAGGTAGTAAAGCTGCCTCATTTTTAACCCAACTATGCTTTTTATTCAAATTAATTTTATTGTTTGAAGTCACTATTTCCACATTTAGGCTGTTTTTAATAATACTTTCTTGAACTCTGAGCTATCACATCAAGGACAAATTGGAGGCATGGTGGGTTGTTGGTTTATGCACATATGCCAGTCTGGAAATGTATTAGGCACATCCCTCCTAAAAATTTGCAACTAATAAATGCATTGGTCTGAGTTTTCTTCATATGAGATTTAGTATTTGTCAATGACAACACTCTGTGACTAAGCTATGGCGTATGGACACCATGACAGTGAGGTAGAGAAGTGTAGGGCTGAGAAGGAAGGGAATTGGGAGTCATCCGAGTGACCTGTGGTAAGTCCCTTCCCTCAGCAAGATTCAGTAACTTGGGCTGTAAAACAGGGTGGCATCCAGCATCAGGCTCCCCTGGGAACCGCAGAAGTTGTCAGACATTAGACCCTCAGGCCCCATCTCTTAGCTGCAGATATTGGGTCAGAGCAGAATCCCCAGCAACAGGTAACTATGCTGAAGGAGGGGAAGCTGGGGCCAGATTATGTCCAAAGCCCATCCAGCTGGATGGTGTTGTGACGTGCCCTGGGATCAGACGAGAGGTTCCCATCTCCTCACTGGATGTAGTATACTATTGCATGTACCTGGCTTAAGCTGTCAAAAACACAATTCTAATATCTTTAGTGAACTGGCCGCTCTGTGCCAGTCTTCAGAGTCATTATTATGGGAGTAAACTAGACTGTTCAAGCTTGAATATTCAGGTATGGACGATGTCGCAGGTGTGCTGGAATAGAATTAGGCTGCATTGTCTTGATGAACACAGTACACCCCGGCCTATTATCACTGAGTCAACTGCCTCTGGCAATGGACATAAGTCCTCAGGGCGACTGTTCCTCCTTACAGTCATCAAGAAACTTGGCCTGAAAGAGCTTGAGGACCACTCCAGCCTTCAGATATCACAGGTCAAATTGCTTGGAATGATTTTGCAATGACCTCAGAGAGCTCTTTCAAACTGCTTTCATGGTGTATGCTGATATATTTTATATATGACATTTCTATATCTTGCCAAAAGGCATAGTGAAAAAAAAAATCCAGTTGTTTGCATTTCCCTGTGGTTTTCCGGTAAGTTGCATGTTTTTTCACTCTTACGAATATATTTTATAGTATCATTGGCTTAACAAATATTTGTTCAATAAATTTTGGTTCACCCATTTCTTATTGTTGAAACTTATCCCAAATGACCCCCTTGCAGAAGGTGACTAAATGTCATTAAAGTAGGTACAAGGGGCCATATTAAACACAAGATGTGATAAGGAAGTTCATTCATTTTTAAGACGGACTTTTTTGAATGTCTACTATGTGCAAGAAGACAACTTAATGCTTTTAAGCTGAACTTTCTGTGTGAGTTCTCACTATCTCTGAATAATATTTTGGTTTGATCTCTGATAGGACACCTGTGAAACAGCGTAGCCTATGATGAGAATCTTATTCTCAAACAGTAAGTTTATGGTAGAAGAGATGGCCGGGGATGAAGGGATCATGATGCCGAATGAGGACTATTGGAGAACGCTAACACAGAAAGGCAGGCTCTGGAAGCCAGGACCAAGACCGAATATGAAAACATGTAGAGTCTTGGACTTCAAGAAGAAGATCGTCACAGGGCAGATGTTTTAGTGGATTCTAGCTTCCCATGAGAAGAGTGACAAAGTGGCCCTATCCCACAAGGCTCACAGTAGCCCTGTCCCTGCCCAGCCCTTGGGCCACATCACCTGGTGCTTACTCGAGCTTCCTGCCAGGAGCTTGTGTCCTCCACCGCCACAAGTCCTCTCTGTTTATTTGTGTCCCCACCATGTTAGAGAACTCTGTGGGGATGGAGATGATTCCAGCAAAATTGGAATGGAAGGCTCTTCTCCCATGCTCTGCTCATGGACCCCACACATACCCCTGAAATTGTTCACCACTGTACCTGGTTGTGCTGTAGGCACTAGTGATCCAGTGGTGAACTAGACAAGACTCCCTAAGGCTCACATTCTCATAGGCAACCGATGGAATCAAGTAAAACATGCATTAAAAACATAAGGTCCACTTCTAAGTGCCATGATGAACAGATCAATATAAATGCAGCCCTTTGCTTACATCTGAAGGCAAAGAAGTTCTCTCTGAGGACATGACCTTTGATCTGACAGCAGACTGTCTAGAAAGGAAAGACCTGGAGAAAGATGTTTGTGTTAAGGGAGTTGCTGGGCAAAGGTTTCATGCTAGAAACAAGCCAGGTTGGTTCCAAGTGGAGATATGTGTGGTTGGAACTAAAAGGCAAGTGATTAGACAGGCAGATGGGATGAGCATCCATCCTCTGGCAACCATCTTGAGTGAAGGATGGTGAAGGCTACACCTGGGGTTGCAGTAGCAAGGAAGCGATCAGGTTCAAGGTGGATTCTGACAGGAGCATCAAGAGGATCTGTTGAAGGTGGATTGTTGTTTCCATGTTCCTTTCCCTGGTTCTCAGCATCCCTGGGCTATGACCTAAGCTTCTTTGGTCACCAGAGCAAAACAATGAGATCATGATACCCTTCCTAATGGGTTGGTCCAGCCCTGAGAATCTACATGTCCAGGAAGGAAGACAGTAGGACAAGGTCTCTAGCACACTTATGAACATCTAAGGGGAGTATTTTGGGCAACTACAGGCCAAAATAGGGGAGATTTAGAAACATTTCCAGATAGGGTGGCTGACCTCCCATCAGATTCTGCAGAATGCTGGGTTGCCTGGTGAGGAGAGGGCCCCTTGTTTCTTATCACTGCCTATTTTTAAAGTATGACTTCGAGGCATTTATTTTGTACCAACTTCAGGTTGTACAATGGGTGAAAACAGAGCCCTTGAGACATAAAAAGATAGCCCTTGAGACATAAAAAGATAGCCATTTCATTGATGACATGATACAATATGGGGGACTGTATTGGATTCTATTTTTCAGGAGTCCACCTATAATGGGCAGCTGCCATAAACAAGGAACACCTGTGTTAGAAACCCACAGTGTGGCCAGGCTTGGTGGCTCAGCCTGTAATCCCAGCACTTTGGGAGGCTGAGGTGAGTGGATTGCTTGAGTCCGCAGGTATGAGACCAGCCTGGGCAACTTGGCAAGACCTCATCTCTACAACAAATAAAAAAAATTAGCCGGATGTAGCAGTGCACCTGTAGTTCTGGCTATTTGGAAGGCTGAGGTGGAAGTATCACCGGAGACCAGCATGTCAAGGCTGTGGTGGCCATGAGCATGCCACTGCACTCCAGCCTGGGTGACAGAGTGAGACTCTAATTCAAAAATAAAAAATAAAAATAATATATATAAACATAAGAAATTATAAATGTTTTTACTTCCAGTGATTACAAATCATTCAACTTTTTACATTAAAGAAAACATTAAGAGGCCGCACATGGTGGCTCATGCCTATAATCACAGCACTTTGAGAGGCAGAGGCGAGAAGATTGTCTAAGCTCAGAGGGTCAAGACCAGCCATGGGCAACTTGGCAAGACCTCATCTCTACAATAAATCAAAAAATTAACTGGGTGTGGTGGGGGAAACCTGTAGTTCCAGCTTCTTGGAAGGCTGAGCGGAAGGATCGCCTGAGCCCCGCAGGTCGAGGCTGCAGTGGCTATGAGTGACACACTGCACTCCAACCTGGGCGACAGAGTGAGACTCCAACTCAGAAAAGAAGAAGAAAAAGAAAAAGAAAAAAGAAACCCACAGGGTGTGAGAGGAAGTCCACAGTGAGGTGCCCACACCGCACCTTCTGGATGGATCCCTCCCCCAGTCAACCTGTTTTGGGGAGACTTGTGAAAAACATGGGCAGAACATATATCTCCCCCCAGGCTGTGGATGCAGCTGTGTCCTGGGCCAGGTTAAGCCATGTCTTTGAGTTACGATGTCAGGTCAACTGGGAGAGCATATCATGTCCTCTTTCTAGATCTATCCTGATTTCTACAACCTTCTTCTGACTGCCCAGCTATGGAGTGTGAGCTGGGGAGAAGACACGGAGGCCAGAAGACAACTGGCATCACCTCAAGATCAAAGGGAAAATTACCACCTTCTGATACTATCATTGCAGCTTTCTGGGCCATTCCATGGTCTGAAGTGGAACATTTCAGCCCAAAAGTCAAACATTCTGTGAGCTTATTAGGGTGAGTAATTCAGAAAGCTCTCTAGGGAAGTAGCAGTCACCCTGGCCTCCATTAATACACACATGTTTAGGAAACTGGATATTTTCCTGGAAAGAGGAAGGCAATTTAGGACAGATAGGGTTGGGCTCAAGTCACAACTGTGTCGTTCTGCTTTGCCTTGGAGATAAGGTCCCCAGAGGTCAGGATGCATTTCTAGGCTGACTCTAAGGACAGCTGGCCCAGCCCTGCCTTCCCAGACCAGGGTCAAGTGATTAGAGAAAGATTTTGACTTGTGGTCATAGCATTACTACCAAAATGTTCTAGGGACCAGTACACTGAGAAGCAATGGAAATTAATAAGAATTTTACAGGAAGTAGAATTAGGAATTAGATATGGTCTCAAAACCCTAAGTACTATTGCCTCTGGGGCAGGATAGGTGAGGGCACAGATTCAGGGCACACAAATTTCTAATAATATTCTCAGATGCTGGGATTTGTATGTCGAGATTCCAACCTCACATCACAGAGAAGGAGAAGGGCCTCACAGACATAGCGAGAATCTGCAGGCCCTGGCAGTAAGCCACCAGTGGACCAAGCACTCAGCTCAGGATGCAAGGCTCTCCATGGCTAGCAACCCAAAGCCATCCCTGGTGGCGCACCATGCTGCAACTGGAGTGGAAGGCCACCCTGCTCCCCGTGGCCAAGCTGTGCTAGTGGAATTGAAAGAGAAGGAGGCATCACTGGCTCTCCTTAGAAAACCAGAAATGATCAGGAGTTGAGATAGGCCTGCAGGGCAGATCTGAGGCAGATGTGACTGAGCTCCTGAGACAGATGCTGAGAGGCAAGGTGTTGGAAAG
>JAPVLO010003443.1:0-40058 GCA_027257055.1 Cephalopachus bancanus | reverse complement strand
GAAAAATTATGAAGCAGGCTTTATACAATTTGCTCAACTTCCTTTGACTCCAAAATATTCATATGCTTTTAAAGGGAAAATTAATGTGAGTCATATTTAAAAGATTGGCTCTGAGCTAGTCATCAAATTCCAGAATGGGTTTTGGGAAAGTCATTACTGACTGTTTCTTAGAAAGAGGTGAACAATACATATCTGTATTGCTAAACCACAGAACATCGTACCTGAGATAGTGCATGCATTTACAATCACGGGGCCCACAGGAAAGACACAGAAGGGGGTAGGAGAACTTAAATGATCACTGAACAGAAATATTGCCATTGAACAACTTTTATCTAGGACTTTACAATGCATTAATATTCCCAGGTTCTTGCTTATAGAACAATGGGCTATGTTCAAAGTGCAAAGTAGGTGTTTTTAAGACCATAAAAAAGAAAAACTGCTTTCCACAGGAGGTTTCATGATTGAATAAAGAGAACACAGAGGGTGGAGCACAAAATGTTCAGGTAAGAGTCCTTCCTCCAGAACTTATCCAATGCATGACTCTGGGCAAATTACTTTGTCCTGAATCTCATTTTTTTTAAATTTCTATAAAATGAGGATAATTATAACAAGTTGTTTGGGAGTTAACTTTGATAATATTCTTTCAGACCCAGACATTTAATGGGAATTCACTAAATGTTACTATACTATATTACATATTTAATCAATCAACAAAACATAATAAGCACTCAAAATAGGGCATTTTAAAAGCTATAAATAGTTTAAAGAGCATAAGTATGACTGTGGTGCATCCATAATAGATTTTAAAACAGAAATTAGAGATATCAAGAAAGACACCACAAGGATATCAAGTAAATATATAACATTTTAGGAAAAATGTTGGCCAAACTATCAGGAGAAAATACTGTTTATTCTCTACAGCTGCCTTCAAATAAACAAATTCTTTCTACAAGGCAGAGAATAAGAGTTTCGAACTGTTGGAGACACACATTGGTCAAACCAGATTTCCACACCTAATTTCTACATAAAAAAATATTAAGTAACAATTAGATTTGTCTCACCCTGTTTTCTTAGCCCTGAAATGATAAAATTTCCTGTCCATATGCTTAAGTTTTTTAAATGTTTAACTTGGGACTAAAAACGATCCTCTGTCTTAGGAGGGACGGACTAAAAGTGGTTTATCTATAAACAGTCATTATGTACATGGCTTATTCTCTACTATCTTTTGACAAAACTTACCTTCCTCTTTTATTCCTAAATTGAGAATCATTGAATGCATTCAGTTGCAACTTGTGAATGTTTACAAATCGGCACGCATGGAAAAATTTCATGGTATAATGCAAGCTATAGACAAAAATTATAGGCATGTCCCTGTAATTTTGTACAAATAAATACATTTATATATATTTTTAACAGCAATAAAAGACTAGAGAACCGTCCATGTTCTCTTCCAGTCTTTATTTATAACAAAAATGAATTATATGTTGGGAATGCAAAGGCCTAAACCTTGTTTTATTATGACATCACAGTAGTATTTTAAACTCTTATGTTCCTAAATTTAAAAATATTTTTTTCTTGTGAAAAAAAAGCTAAAAAAACCACCTGATTCTGTAGAATTGTCCAATGGTCATTCATACTTTTTTTGTTTTACTGGGCTTTATGAGAGAGAATGTTTCTAATACAGTTTGCTGGGTAGAACAAGTAAAACCTGTTTTATTCAGAGTAGTTGTATATACAAAAACAGAGTAGTTTATGTTATTAAAAATTTTTGGTACTCTGTCTTCCTACTTGTAACTTTTCATGAGAAATCTTTTGCCTACAATGCTAAGTATAGAAAAATAACATACAAAATTGAATCTATAGATATCTCACCCTTATGCAATTCATAAGAAAATATTGTAAAATATTAAAATATATGAGAAGTGGCCTTATGTGCTTCCTACAACTTTTTTAGGATATAGTACATTTATAATTTAAAAATAAGTTAAACACACATTTAAAAAAAATCTGTATATCAAGCCCAAAAATTGTGAAACTTTTGGGATTGCAAGACATCTGGTATGTCTAGAAATGGCTGTGTAGGCAGCAAGCCACCTCCTAATTGTGATTTGAAAGTAATATGGAATACCCTTCTGCCTCAAATTAGTTTTTCCACCACCTTTTATAATTCTTGAATGCCTGCTATTAAGACATTACTCTTCCAGACTTTAATATTTTCCTTTTTGAAACAGCAAGAACAATAACAAAAGAAAAGACTAGAATGAGGTAATTTAGTTAGGGTTCTTACTTGCAGGCAACTAAAACTATTTTAGGATAATTTTTAAAAAGCATTTTTTTGAAATGTTAGCTGGTAGCACATGACATCACCAGGAAGAGTGAAAAGCAGGCTTGAAAAATGAGGAGGAAAAAGGGGGGAAAAACACATTAAAGAACACAGTCCTGGTGAGTGACAAAAGCAGTGACACTGACACTAAATTCAAAATTTACATGGATGAAAAACCTAGTCATGTGCTAAAATGAAAGTTAGAGCAGTGTGCTGTTTTTTTTGTTTTTGTTTTTTTTTCAGTTTCTGTGATGGGAGGTAGGTTCTCCTGCCCACCAAAATTCATAAGGTAAAAAATCCACCAAATAAGGAGAGTTGAGATGATAGGTAATCAACAGAAATGACAAATACAACAAATGTGATGAAAGCAGATAATAATTTAGTGATGTAAGAGGCAGTTTTATGTGGATGGGAGCAATATATTTACATGCTTGATGTACAGAATCAAAAGAAATGAAGGTAATAGGATATGATAACATGGGAAAATTTAAGGATAAAAATTTAGTATAAGGTTCATTTGTGGGTGTTTATGCAAGTGTAATCTGATATGAATAATATTTGAAAAGACTATCTTTGTTGCAATGAGGAAAAGTTATATTTAAGATATCCCTTCCTAGTGGGATATCTGAGTCTGACAATTATCAATGCTCTGTCTGTCAACATTTAACCCAGGTACAAACTTAATAAAGTGAAAAATTCTGATCCACGGTTGTTTCTCCTAACCATTCTTAACTTATTGCTCTCCTCACATATTATGTCATTTCAAAAGGCTTATTTTCTACTTCCTATGATTAGTAAGCTAATGAAGTTCCTAGAATTTATACTATCTCACATGATTCTAAATTCTAAATATGTGTAGCTATGAATAAAGTGTCACCTTCTACACAACATATATATGTTCTGCAAAACTTATCTTTTTGAAAAAATTAAATTTCTTTTTCCCTTAACTTAAGAATTTTAGTTACAACTTATTTTTATATCAGAAGAATTTCCAATGAACGTTGGTCTTAATCATTTAGCTATAAGTCTATGTCTAAATGACACCTTATACAAATTCATCTCATCAATGAAAAGGAGTTTTGAAGCAAATACTTATGTGCTTACTTCTTAATTTATATATTTTATACACTCAAATTGAAATGTTTATTCATAAAGATAAGAATACCTACAATGTAAAAGAATGTCACTCTTAGTAAATCTGTACAGAATATTTAGTCCTTCGCATGTATATACTTGTCAAATTAATTTTAATATGACAGATCTAGTGCATTATGAGAAGATTTGGGAATATAAGTTTAAAAATATTTTTATTAAATACCACTTTCTTATCTATTCCAACTACAGCTCCTTTAAATTGCCACAGCAGGGTACAGTGACTCATGCCTATAATCCCAGCAGTTTGGGAGGTGGAGGCAAGGGGATTCCCTGAGCCCAAAGGTTCAAGACCACCCTTGGTGTTACAATAAATCAAAAAAATTAGCCGGGTGTAGAGGCACTTGACTGTACTTCCAGCAGGTTGAGGCTGTAGTGGCCATAAGCATGAAACTGCACTCCAGCCTGGACAACTGAGTGAGACTCTGACTCATAAATAAATAAATAAATAAATAAATAAATAAATAAATAAATGCAGCTCGATGTTTTGTTCAGTCAAAATTATCAATATCATCCTTTTTTTGTTACGTGCAATTAAAGCATATCAATTTTATCTTTTGTAGAAACCTATATTGGCATGCCTCAATGTGTCAGCATCCCTTTGAGGAGTAGTATTTTAGACACCAAATTGAGATCGATGCAGTAAAAACTCAATATATGAACAATATAATATAAATTTTACTATTCAGGAATATCAAAAGCATTTGAAAGTCAAACACTAGAAAAATAAACATGTAAACAAGAAAACAAAACAAAAATTAGTACTATAGTCTGTCAGAAAATTCATCACATTCTATGAACAATTTTTAATGGTATATTAAAATATGTGTGGTGACCAGAGCCTATGCTCATAAATGTGTTAATTGTGATTATCTCAGTATAAAAATGTTATCAAATGAAGCTTTGCTCAGCTATGGGGATAGAAAGATCCTAGACAGAGGCAAGGAGCATGGGTATTTCATTGCATGGAATATGCTTCTGAATTATAACTCATTTAACACTTAGATATTTTAGGCTCTGACCTATTTTATATGTTAGTGAACAAAGTCTTCATCATCCAACGGTGAGGGCATATTCTGGGCAGAAGTGTATTTTATGAGCTTGTGCTGTAGATTTATTTTATGTTTACATCTTTGGTGTTATCAGTATAGGTCAAATATCCAACAAAAGACAGAGTTGTTTCATTGCTAGTCAGGCTTAATGGTGAAACTGTTAGAAATAAAACCCAAAAGGAAAGAGGAAGCATGGAATATCTTCTTTTTCATACGGAAGATTTGTTTTACCATTCTCAGTGAATTAGAATTACCCATGCTTAGAGGAGGTGAAAATATTTCATCTCAATCTAACAAATTTCAGTTGATGCCAAAAATGGCCTTTTCCAACTGCTACAATTATCTGTTGATAAGGTAAATTATCTAGAAACATATAAAATGAGACATTATCTGGCCTAGTCCTGCTTCCTTTAAGCTAATCTATTCAGGAGAGTTGAGTGCCTACTCTCTTAAAGAGTTTGAAAGCCACATAATGCATTTGTGTTTTATAGATGTTTTCTATTTGCCTAAAAATTGTGCTTCTCATTTACACTTAAGTGAATTTCTTTTTGTTAGATAACTCTTATTAGTCTCTAATATTTTCTTCTCAGAAGCTTCTTACATTATTGGGATGATAAACTAATTAGCCTTCAACCCTTCATTCTTTAAGCTAAATGAGGTCAATTCCTTTAATATTCCAAAGTAATACCTTGCCTATAATGTCAACTATTTCTGTTATTCTCTGAAAAAAAAAACTAGTTTATTCACATCATTTAAAAGTATGCAACCAAAGTTTTATGTAAGATATCAAGAAACTACCCTATGCAGGGCAAAAAAATGAATATAGAGCATGGTTACATAGACAAGAAAGTAGTAGGTCTGGTCAACAGGAACATGTAATAAACAAGCAATAAATTTAATTAAAATTTTTTTTCATTAATCAGTATTTTTTATTATGGTTTTGTGGGGAACAGTTAAGGGTTAGGTGTACAATTACGTTTCATTCAGGCACCCTGTTGATAAGAGGTGTTTTCCCATCCCCTGACAGATATTTGCTACTGTTAATCCCATACCCCTCCCCCCCATAGTTTCTCAGTACCGTCAGTCATTTTCTTATAGTATTGCATTGGATGTTCAAGGTCCATTATATGAGTGAGAACATGTGATATTCGGATCTTTGTTTCTGTGAGAGGTCACTCAGTATTATAGACTCTAGTTCCAACCAGGTTGCTGCGAAATTCATGATTTTGTTCCTTTTTATGGCTGCGTGTATTCCACATTTTTTAATCAGTATCTAGTATTACATTTTTAATCCAGCCCTTTTTGAGGGCAGCAGGGTTGTTTCCAGGTTCTTGCTATTGTGAACAACGCTGCGATAAACATACGGGGCAGATATTTTTTTTTATAGAGTGATTTGTGTTCTTCGGGGTATATTCCCAGTAGGGGGATTGCAGGGTCATATGGAAGGTCAATTTTTAGAGTTTTTAGGAATCACCACACTGCTTTCCACAGAGGATGCACTAGTTTACACTCCTACCAACAGTGTAGAAGTGTTCCCTTTTCACCACACCCTCTCCAACGGCTGTTATTTTTTGAGTTTTTGATAATTGCCATTCTGACTGGGGTTAGGTGGTATCCCAGTGTGGTTTTGATTTGCATCTCCCTGATGATTAGTGAGGTTGAGCATTTCTTCATGTGTTTGTTGGCTGCTCGAATGTCTTCTTTTGTGAAGTGTCTGTTCACATCTTTTGCCCATTTTAAAATGGGGTTGTTTGTTTTCTTCTTTTCAGTACGTTTCAGTTCCTTGTAGATCCAGGATGTTAAGCCTTTGTCAGACCTAGAGTTGGCAAATACTTTTTCCAAGTCTGTAGGCTGTCTCCCTGCTCTCTTGATGGTTTCTTTGGCTTTGCAGAAGCTTGTCACCTTAATAAGGTCCCATTTGTCTATCTTCTCTCTAAAGTCCTGTGGCTTTCGGGTTTTGTACAGGAATTGGATGCCAGTTCCAATTTCCATGAGAGTATTTCCTTCCTTTTCTAAGGTTCTTATGGTTTGAGGTTTTACATTTAGGTCTCTGATTTTTGGGAGTTAACCTTTGTACATGGGGATAGATAGGGTCCTGTTTCAATCTTCTGCTTGCGGTCAGCCAGTTTTCCCAGCACCATTTACTGAATGGGTTTTCCCCTCTCCCCATTGATAGGTGGGGGGCTTTGTCGAAGATGAGTTGGTTGAGAAATTGAGGTTTTGCTTCTGGAATCTCAATTCTGTTCATTGATCTATATGCCTGTTCCTGTCCCAATACCAAGCTGTTTTGATGATTGTAGCTTTATAGTAAAGTTTGAAATCTGGTATTGTGATACCACCTGTTTTGTTTTTTTTTTTGCTGAAGATTGTTCTGGCTATTCTTGGACATTTATGTTTCCATATGAATCCCTGTGTTGTTTTTTCTGGGTCTGAGAAGAATGTTTTTGGGTAATTTAATGGGTATTGCATTGAATTTGTAGATTGCCTTAGGTAAGATGGACATCTTCACAATGTTGATTCTTCTGATCCATGAGCAGGGGTATTCTTCCACTTTTTTGTGTCAGCTTTGATTTCTTTGAGCAGTGTTTTGTAATTTTCATTGTAAAGGTCTTTCACGTCTCTGGTTAGGAAGATGCCAAGGAATTTATTTTTTTTGTGGCTATTGTGAATGGAACTGTGTTTTTTTTTTGGGGTTTCTGTTTGTTTATTTTTGGGTTTAGAGAAATGCGATTGTCTTTTGTACATTTATTTTGTATCCTGAGACTTTGCCAAAGGCTTTATCAATATAAGGAGGCCTTTGACAGATTCTCGTTTTTTTTTAAGGTACACCATCATATCATCTGCATAGAGAGATAACTTGACTTCCTTTTTTCCTATTTAAATACCTCTGATTGCCCCCTCTTCTCTGATTGCTTTAGCCAGGACTTCCAATACTATGTTGAACAGGAGGGGAGAGAGGGGGATCCTTGTCTAGTTCCAGTTTTCAGGGGAATTGGTTCCAATTTTTGTCCATTTAGGAGTATGCTGGCTGTGGTTTCTCATAGATGGCTTTTACTATTTTGAGGTATTTTCCCCCGTATGCCTAGATCTTCACGGATTTTTATCAAAAAGGGGGTGCTGGATTTTATCAAAAGCTTTTTCTGCATCTAATGATATAATCATGTGGTTTTTTTTTTGACATCTGTTGATGTATTTAATTGCATTTATGGTTTTACGAATGCTGAACCAGCTTGCATGCCAGGAATGAAACCTACTTGGTCATGTGGATGATTTTTGAGATGTATTGCTGAACCCGGTTTGCTAGGATCTTGTTGAGAATTTTAGCATCTCTGTTCATCAAAGATATTGGCCTGTAGTTCTCTTTCTTTGTTGGATCTTTACCTGGCTTGGGTATCAATGTGATGTTGGCTTCGTAAAATGTTTTGGGGGAGAGTTCCATCTTTTTCAATCGCCTGGAATACCTTCAGTAGGATTGGTATCAGCTCCTCCTTGAATGTCTTGTAGAATTCTGCTGGAAAGCCATCTGGACCAGGACTTTTTTTTTTAGGAAGTTTTCTTATTATGTAGTCAATTTCCTTGATTGTTATTGGTCTATTTGGGGTCTCAATTTCTTCTTGTTCCAACCTAGGTAGGTTGTGTGATGTCAAAAAGTCCTCCATTTCCTTCTGGTTTTCAAGTTTATTTCCATACAAGTGTACGTAGTAGTCTCTAATGATCTTTTGTATTTCTTAGAGTCAGATGTGACTTCATCTTTTGTGTTTCTGATTTGCTTATTTGATTTTTTTCTCATTTTTTCTTGGTCAGTCTAGCTAGGGACCATCAATCTTGTTTACCCTTTCGAAAAACCCAGCTTTTTGTTTCAGTGATTTTTTTGTATTATCTTTTTGTCTTCTATGTCCTGGATTTGGGCTTTTATTTTGGTGATCTGGTTTCTTCTGCTGAAATTAGGGTTTTTGTGGTCTTGCTTTTCCAGCTTCTTTAGGTGGCTTGTTAGGTTGTGAATTTCTGTTCCTTCCATTTTCTTCATGTGTGTTTGTAGAGATAAAAATTTCCCCCTCTTACTACGCTTTCAGGGCATCCCAGAGATTCTGGTAAGATGTTTCTTCATTTTCATTTGTTTTCCAGGTATCTTTTGATCCCTGTTTTGATTTCGTCATTGACCCAGGAGTTGTTTAGCATCATGCTGTTTAGTGTCCATGTCTTTGTGGGTTTTGGGGGGGCTTTGTTGGTGTCAATTTTATTTTTATTCCACTGTGGTCCGGGAAAGGGGTTTGGTAGAATTTCGGTCCTTTTAAATTTGCTTATGCTTGATTTATGCCGAGTATGTGGTCAATCTTAGAATGTGTTCCATGTGGTGATGAGTAGAATGTGCATTCTGTGGTCTTTGGATGGAGTTTTCTGTAGGTATCAATTAAGTACATTTGGTCCAAAGTCACATTGAGGTTCCAGATCTCCTTGCTGATTTTTTGTCCTGATGATCTATCTAGGGTTGTGAGTGGAGTATTAAAGTCCCCAGTTATGATAGTGGTAGAGTCAATTTCTTTCTTTAGTTTTCCAAGAAGTTGCTTTATGAAAGTTGGCGCACCTATGTTGGGTGCATATATGTTTAGGATAGATATTTCTTGTTGATGGATTGAGCCTTTTATCATTATGTAGTGGCCTTCTGTATCTTTTTTGATTTTTAATAGCTTGAAGCTTATTTTGTCTGAAATTAAGATCGCTCCTCCTCCTTTCTTTTGTATTCTGTTCGCCTGGAAGTTTGTTTCCCATTCTCTTACTTTGAGTCTCTGGGTGTGAAGGCAATAGATTGTTGCCTGATGATATTTTATCCATTTTACCATTCTATGTCTTTCCAGTGGTGCATTTAGTCCATTCACATTTAGACTAATAATTGAAATGCAAGAGTTGATCCCTGTCATAAGGTTCTTACAGAGTTGATCCTGTTTATTTGTTGTCTTTCTTTGGGTTTTGGAGTTGGGTTTATGTGTGTTTTTAATCTTTTGCCCGTACTCTTGTGAAGAATGCTGTTGTTCTTTTTTCTTTTTTTCTGTTTCAGTACTTTCTTAAGTGTTTCTTGTAGAGGGGTCTGGTGGTAGCGTAGGTTCTTAGGGATTGGATGTCTGGAAAAGATTTCAATTCTCCCTCACTAATGAAGCTTTTTTCATGGGTAGGTTATTCTTGGGTTTAAATTGTTTATCTTTTAGAACTTTGAAGATAGGGCTCCAGGCTCTTCTGGCCTGAAGGGTTTCTGTGGAAAAACTGCTGCTATTCTAATTGGGTTTTCCCCGGTAGGTAGTTGGCCTTTTTCTCTTTCTGCCTTTTGGATTTTTCCTTTTATAGTACTTTGTTTAGGTGAATAATTATGTGTCTGGAAGTTGGTCTTCTCGTTTGTTGTCTTGCAGGGGTTTCTGAATCTCGTGTTTGAATTTTTTCATCCTTAATGAGATGAGGGAATTTTCTTGAATGATTTCATGAAAAGTTTGTTCCAGCGTGGCTTCTGTTTCTCTTTCTGCCTCAGGAAGCCCAATTTTCCCTTTGTTTTGGTCTCTTGAAGTGATCATTTATCTCTTGCAGGTTTATTCTGTCTTTTTGAGCTTCTTTTCTATGCTTTTGATAGTTTTGGGGTTTGTTCTGTGTTTTGGTCTTCGAGCTCTGAGATTCTTTCTTCTGCTTGGCTGATTCTGCTTTCCATGCTTATTAGTCTGTTGTTCATTTCCATCACAGTATTCTTTACTGCTGTCATTTTGACAACAGCTCCTTCCTATTTTCTTTTTGTCTCTCATCAATTTTTTAAATTCTCTCCATTAATGTCTTGATGTCTGGGTTTGTTGCATGTAACCAGTCATTCTGGGGATCTTCATTGTCTGTGTTACAGAATCTGTTTTCTCAGTGTCTGATTTCCAGGGGTCTGTGTAGGACCTATATTCTTCTTTTGGTTTTTCTCATTTGTGTGGTTTTTTCCCCCCCTTTACTTTTTCCTTCCCCCCAATCACCGTCTTCTTTAATTCTGTTATTCAGGGGTAAAGGATTGGTTTTACTTCTGTTTGTTCAATTTCCTATTCTTTATGTATGTCCTCTTACTTTGTTCAATTTGAAATTGCACTGTAGGTTGGATGTGGTCCTTTTTGCAGTTTTTAGATGTATTTAAGGGGGGAACTGTGATTCAAAATCTGTCTGCAGGTCCTGGATTTTCTGACAGGTGTGTGGATAATGTGGAACCCCTTCCCACTGTCCTGGAATCTGTCTGTGCAGTGGGCTGTAGGTTTACTCCCTGAAATAAAAAGTGGTTAGCAGAGGGGAGAGAATGTAGCAGATATGGGTTGAAAGGGGAGTGGAAGATAGAGGAGTAAGTGGGAAACAAACGGTGTGCCAACAAATAAAGAGAGAGGCCTATACTGAAACAGATAAAAACAATAGACCACAGCTACAGTCGAACCAACTCTCATACAAACAAAAATAAAACATATAGTGATGCTAATATACAAGCTAACCAACCATCTTGTTTGTGTGCTGTTCCCCTATACAAAAATATGGTTTTTCAGAGAGAAGAAAAGACAGAAAAGGGAAAAAGGGAAAAAAACAAAAAGGGAACAATACAGTAGGAATAGAATTAAGTCATTAAACTGATAGAATCAATGAAGCACACTCTGAGACCTTTCGTTTTAAATCCAAAGTCCTTTCGGGGCTGATTTCTAGTTTCTTTTCAAGCTGGTAAATTAGTTTGCAGTTAGAGTCAGTTGCCCCTGATCTGCTGTGAAGGACAGTTCAGATTAAACCCTTTCCCTTTAGCAGTTTGGTCTATGTCTTTATTGAGCTTGTTTCTCCCATTTCGGTGTTGTTACCTTGAATCGCCAGCAGGTGGTGCTATCTCACCTGCTTGCCCCAGAGGGGGTGGGGCCGGGCAGAAACAAGATGGCTGCCTGCCTCCGAGCAGACAACAGGAGCCCCATGCCAGGGGGGCAGGTAGTCTCGAAGCAGGATAGGTGGCAGCGATCCCAGCAGATCTTCCCTGAAGCGGGTCGTTGTGGATCTCCTCGGGCCGCGTGGTGCGATATGCTACCCCTCCCAGAGGCCGCGTGTTGGTGCGCCAGCAGCGGCAGCGGCGGTGGGGGGAGGGGCGGCTGCGGCGGCCGCAGCTGTGGCGGCAGGACTGTTTAGAATGCAGTCAAAGCTGTCCAGTCGTTCCGATGGCAGTGGACGAGCTCTGTCTGTAGAGCAGGCTGCGATGCTGGGGTCCCCAGTCCCCTGGGGCGAGAGTCAGAGACCCACTGCAGATCTCCCTTGCAGAGGGCTTCAGACGCCGAGTTGCCCTGTCATCATCTTGCCCCTCGATTTCCGGAATTTTTTCTTTTATATCTACTTTGTTTAGTCAAGCCATTATGTGTCTGGGAGTTGGTCTTCCCATTTATTGTCTTGCAAGTGTTCTCTGGATCTCTTGTGCTTGAATTTTCACATCGCTGATGAGATGATGGAAGTTTTCTTAAATGATTTTATGGAATGTTTGTTCCAGGGTTGCTTCTGTCTGTCATTCTGTCTTAGGAAGTCCAATTATTCTTAGGTTTGGCCTTTTGAAATATTTGCTTATTCTTGAAGGTTTTGTTCTGTATTTTAAAATATTTTTTCTATGCTTTTGACAGTTGGGGTTAGTTCTATATTTTGTTCCTCAAGCTCTGAGATTCTTTCTTCTGCTTGGCTAATTATGCTTTTCATGCTTATTAGTTTGTTATTTATTTCCATCATAGTATTCTTTACTGCTATCTCAGTTATCAACTCCTTCCTATTTTCCTCTTGTCTCTCCTCAATTCTTTTTATTCTCTCTATTAATGTCTTGATGTTTGGTTTTGTAGTATGTGACCCATCATTCTGGGGGCTCTTCGTTGTTTGCATTCTGAAGTCTGTTTTCTCAGTGTCTGACCTCCCAGGGGTCAGTGTGAGACCCATATTCTTCTTTTGAATTTTCTTCATTTGTGTATATTTCCCTCCCCACTTTCCCCCCCTTTTTAATTCTGTTGTTCAGGGATGGCTGGGCTGCTTTTACTTCTGTTTGCTTCTCATTCTCCTATTCTTCCTTATGTGACTCCTCTAGCTTTGTTCAATTCTGAGGCTGGATCATGGGTTGGGAGCTATACTTTTTTTTTTTTTTGCAGCTTTGAGATTTAATTGAGGGGGAAACTGACTCAAAATCTATCTGAAGATCCCAGTATCCACTGAGAGGTGTATGGGTACCCTGGAACCCCCTTCCCACTGCTTTACAATCTGTCCATGCAGTGGATGTGCAAGTTTGCTCCCTGAAAGCAAAATGATGTAAGAAAGGAAAAGAATGGAACAGGGAAGGGGTGAAGAGAAAGGTGGAGAGAGAGAAGAGTAGGAGGGATAGAAGACAAACATATTGACTAACAAGTGAAAGAGATGCAATGAAGAGAGGAGTAAAAAAACAAAAAAACCCTAAAACATACAGACAATTATACAAACACCCAAGCCATCCAACCTCCCTATTTATATAACAATTCCCCTACACAAACAGGAGGGAAAAAAAAGAGGAAATCAGTAAAATAACAGAAACAAGGCAAGTATGAAAACATTATCAAAGACAGAGAGAGAGAGAAAAAGAAGAGAAAAAAAGTAAAACATAAAATAAACAAAAATGAGCAAAACAAGCAGACAAAGAATAAGACTTTAAAAAGTAAAAACAATGAATCAAACTTGCTCTGAGATTGTTCTTGTGAGCCCCATGTCCTTTCAGTCTGATCTCTAGCTCTCATGCAGGCTGGTTGGGTTGCTCACAGCTAGAGTCAGATGTCCAAGGCCCTGTGGTGGAAGGATCAGATCTGGACTCAGTCAGCTTGCTGCCTGTCAGGCCTGCCACTCGGATCCAACCTGTCAGTGTCTGATCTAGCATGGGGGAGGGGCTTCTGTCTCTCCCCACTTGATGCAATTAACTTAGGTTCCAAGTTGGAGGCTGGGCAGAGCTGTGTGGGTAATGCAGTTCTCTGCCTGTTCCTGGGACAAAGAAAATGACTGTATTGAGCACCTCTTTTCCAGGCATGGGCCTCCTCCCTGGCCCTCTTTGATCCTCTCTCTTCACTGAATGGGCTCTGGGCTCCAGCTGATCTCTGGTTCCACCACTGTGGGGTGGCTTGGGGCGGGGGAGAGTGCTGGGACTTCTGTGGGGCCGGGAAGTGAGGGTCACTGCAGTAGCCACCTTTTGTAGAGGCAGTGGTGGCAGTGGTGGCAGCATATTGCATGGGACCAGCTGCAGCAGCCACCTTTTGCAGAGGTGGCGGCAATAGTGGTGGCAATGCATTGAACTGGCTGAGGCAGCTACCATTTGTGGAGACTTTCACAGTCCAATTTTTCCCGTTGCCATCTTGCCCCTCTTGAGCTCTTTAAGGAACCATAAACCGTTCAACTAAATGAGGGGAAAACTGAGATATGGTGACTAGCCCATATTCTAAGATAGGAGTAGACCCCAACCATTTCTCTTAATTGTCAGAACACCATTATGTCCTTATACAAGGCCTATAAAATTGGCACTGACATTCTACAAACTTTGTTTACATAAAGGAGCATGAATATATTATAAAATGCATAAAGTACTACAACTCTACCGTGTCATAATTTAACCTAATAATAATACAATATTTATAATTAACATAAATTAATAGCAACTTTTATTAACTTCTTAACAAAATTGAAGGGCTTTTAGAAGTTATTTTTTATAGCACAGATATTTTAAAATGTCATCCAGGGAACTGTGAATTGATTTTCCTTTTTTTCCCAATAATTTCCCTCTGGCAAATGAAGACTTTTAAAGCTGTTGCAAATATTGTTAATTTACCAATTAACCATTACAATAACTTGTGGAAGAAAGAACACCAGTTTAGGAAGTAAGAGCCCTAACCCTAGTCTTAGATGTACTACTAATTTGCTGGGCAACTTTGGACCTCAGTGTGTGTGTGTGTGTGTGTGTGTGTTGTGTGTGTGTGTGTGTGTGTGTGTGTGTTGTGTTGTATTTGTGAAAGTATGTGTTGAATTGTAAGTGTTGAATATGTTTTACTCTGAGAAGCAATTTCAATTGATGACAATTCTTGCAGTTTTGTGTAAAGAATGATTCTAAGGATACTTCTGGCATTCAGAGAAATGGTGCTGACCAGATGGAAATATCCTTGTGGTTGTTGATAAGGAACGTTGTTATGTTATCAACCCATAAGATACAATAATTATGTTGACAGTATTTGGTGTCCTGTACATGGGAGTGGTGTGTTCCTCTTCCTGAACAAGGATTCATTAAAGAAAGTAAGAAGTCAAGAGCAATCAAATTTCTTTAATTAGTATTAAGGTGATTTCCATAATGAAATTTAAAAATATTTCCAAGTCACCTCACTCTTCTCTTAGATTTATTGCACACAAGATATCTATGATGAGAACTAGAAATTCACTCATGAGAGCTTGAAGACAGGCCAATGAGATTGTCAGTTGGAGACAATGCTGCTGTAGGTAGAGCCTCTCAGATAAGCATCTTGATCGAGTAATCATTTCCTGTTGTTTGTACCATTCTTTTGCAGGTCCAGGAATGGGAGTTGCTTAGTTGAAGGAGAGATTAGAGTTTCTTGATGGCAGACTCACTGCTGTTAAGTTCATTGCATCTGATGCATAATAGCATTATACTTAATTTATAATAGGTGATAGCCCTTTTATGAGTCCTTATTCTAAGTTTTATCCAAGACTTCCTAGTATTGAAAAACCTGAAAAATGAGCTTATTCCTTGATCAGAAGATGTCATGGAATCCTGGACATAGAATATGTTGAAGTAGCCTTACAAGGCCCAAATGTCATATTGGACATTGGTTTGAGGGGCAGTGTACTATAATCAGTGGGTAGCTTGCCTTGCAATTTATCTTAGAATGCTATATAGTATGTTTGTGTGGCTGTGTTATAATAAAATCATATTCCTGTGAGTCACTGACTTTGTGTTTCTGAACTTGAGGAGGATAATATACTCAGCTAAAAGGTTGGTGAAGCCTAGATCCATCTGGAGACTGTGCTGTGGCTCATGACGGTGATGTGTGACAGAATTCTAAGAAATTCAACATAAAGAAAAGATAATCAAAAAACTTCAAATACAAACATTCCAAGATAAAGACAGTAAGTTTCTATGTTAGCATGCTTCCTTTTCCCTCTTCTATGAAATGCTATGTAAATGTGAGGCTCTAAGTGGAAGTGTACAATATATGAGTGTTATGATCTATGTAAAACTCATCAAAGGTGAGTCTTTGTGTCTGGAGTTATTATTTCACATTGCATACCTTGCTTTGCAGACTCTTAGAAACCAGTTTACACAGATAATCAGAACAACAGAATAACAGTGGGTAGGATATGGAAACCTCAACTACCAGGAACTACTTATTTCATTAACCATCTTTCATTTTTAGTAATATAATCCTCTCCAGTCAATTTCAGCAAAGCAGGTAGTCACCACTTAGAGTACAAATTTGTATCTAGGTAAGGCCATGTAAATAAACTTAAGCCAATGGGATATGAAGAGAATGTGTGTAATTTCTAGATTATTCACTAAGAACACCTTGTTTGCCTTGTATTATCACTTCATCCTTTTCTGCTGGCTGAGAAATGCTGACAACTGCAACAACCTTGAAGACCATGTGTTATCAGTGGTAGAGCCACCCTGTGAGCACTAGACTGCCATGTGGGAAAGTAGTGAACTTCATTCTTAAAAGTCAATATGTTTGGGGGGGTGATCTCTATATTATAGCAGCTAAGCTAATATAGAAAATGGTACCTGGAAGTGGAGTTATATATAGCAATAACCAAAACTATGCTTAGCAGTATGGCAGTGGACTGAAAAGCAATAGATATTGTAGACACTCATGATGCTGACTTCAGGCTGTTGAAAAATATTTGATACAATTTTGTCTTGGAAGGCAGAGCTCATGCTTACCAAGTCTGCTGATCTAGGGTAACCACATGGAGAAACTCAAAAGTTTGATGTTTATCATCTCTTTCTTGCTGGTTTTTTTTTGAGGGTAGACTTCAAAGGAGAACATCAGAGGATGTCCATTGGAGAATATCCATCAGAAGGTATACACAGAGTATATTGAAATCAGGGATCTATCAGAGGGAATCCATCAGAAGGCATCCATCAGAGAAATCTATTGGAAGGTATTAAACAGAGGGCATCTATCAGAAGCTATCTTCAGAGGACATTCATCAGAGACTATCCATCAAAGGCATCCATCAGAGGACATCTATCAGAGATCATCCATAAGAGGACATCCATCAAGGGCATCCATCAGAGGGCATCTATCAGAAGCTATCCTCAGAAGGACACCCCTCAAATTATGTATGTCAAAGGGCATTCATCAGAGAGTATCCATCAGAGGGATCCTTCAGAGGGCATTGATCAGGGACATCCATCAGAGAATATTCATTAGAGGACATCCATCAGAGGGCAGCCTTCAGAGGGCATCTTTCAGAGGGCATCCATCAGAGGACATCCATAGAAGGTATCTATCAGAGGGCATCCATAAGAAATATCTATCAGAGGACACTTATTAGAGGGCATTCATCAGAGGGAATCCCTCAGAGGATTTTATCAGAAGGCTTCCATCAGAAGATCATTATCAGAAGATATTGAACAAAGGGTATTCATCAGAGGTATCCATCAGAGGTATCCATCAGAGGGTGTTGGTCAAAGGGAGAGATCAGAGGGCATTGGAGGGTATAGGTCTCAGAGTGCATCAATTAGAGGCATTGATCAGAGGATATTGATTAGAGGATATGGATCAAAAGGCATCATCAGAGGATACTGATATGAGGGCATCTTTCATGGTGTATCCACAAACAGGTATCTACCGGAAGACGTTCATCAGAGGAAGTCTGTCAGAAGTTATCTATCAGAAGACATCTATCAGAGGGCACCCATCAGAGGACATCTATATCCATAACAGGCATTTATCAGAGGTTATATATCAGAGGGCATCAATTAGAGAGCATCTATCAGAAGGTACTGATCAGAGGTTATAGATTAAATGGTAACAATTGGAGGGTACTGATCAGAGGATATCCAATCAAAAGGATCATCAGGGGACAACCATCAGAGGATATCCGTCAGAGGGCATTCATCAGAGGGCATCTATCACAGGGCATCTATCAGAGGTCATCCATCAAAGCATATTGATCACTGGACATCTTTTATACAGCAGCTTTCAGAGGGCATTATCAGAGGATATCCATTAGGCATTCATTGGAGGATATCCATCAGAGGAAATTCATCAGAGGACATCCATAAGGGGGTATCTAAGAGGACATCCATCAGAGGGCATCTATCAGAATCTATCCTCAAAGGACACCCACAAAGTATATTTATTAGAGGGCACTTATCAGAGGACACCTATCCAGAGGGCATTTATAAGAAACTATCATCAGAGGGATACCCAATCAGGATATCTGTCATAGGTCATTATCAGAGAGTATTCATCAAAGTATATCAATCAAAGGGATCTTTCAGAGGGCAGACTTGAGAAGACAACATATATCAGAGTACATCCATCAGAGGATATCCATCAGAAGATATCCATCAGATGACATCCATATAGAGGGCATCCATCAGAGGGCATCTTCTCAGAAGGCATCCATAAAAGGGCATCTATTAGAAGCTATCCTCAAGCCAGGCACAGTGGTTCACACCTGTAACCCCAGCACTTTAGGAGGCAGAGGCGAGAGGATTGCGCGTCCAAGTGTTCGAGACCAGCATGGGCAACTTGTGAGACTTCATCTCTGCAAAATCAAAAAATTCACCAGGTGTGGTGCACACACAGTGGTTCTGGCTACTTAGAAAGCTGAGGTGGAAGGATCAACTGAGTCCAGCAGGTGAAGGCTGCAGTGGCCATGAGCATGCCACTGCACTCTGCATTCCAGCCTGGATGACAGAGTGCGACTTCAACTCCAAAAAAAAAGAAAGTTATTCTCAGAGGAGAGTGTTGGGAGCCAGCTTTGGAGGCCCACTGATTGACAGGGTCCTGGTGGGCTGAAGACCCCAGGCCGCAGGGCGAGTGCCTGGGAAGCTGAGGCCCTTCTGTCTTCCACCTTTGCTGTTTGGTACCTCCGAAGAATTCTGTGCAGTCGTGGAAGAAGAAAATGGCATGTTTATATGAAGTACTCACAGCTAACCTGGAAATGTCATGGTTTATTTTTCCATTTCCCACTATGCTGTTTGGCCTTTTCTAACATATGCAAGGGTTAAACTCTGAAGCACATCAAAAATGCTTTCTTTCACTTGGTTATAAGTTACTAGATATTGCTTGAGTAAAAAATGATATAAGTATATTCACTCCTTATTTCATTTAGAATTATGTAGTTACTGTTTAGACATAAGGTTTTTTAGAAGCACAAGTTTATAGTAAGTTCATTATAATTCATTATAAGTTCTAACACTTATCTATGAGTTATGTAGTTGATTTATAACACTGTTTTCACTGACTTAGGATAAAGATTAATCGTTAAGGTTTTTACTTAATTCAATAGTTAAAACTCTAAGTTAACATTTATAGAGTGGGTTTTCACTGAACTCATAATATACTAATCAGACACTTTTATGATAGATTAGCTAAAGACAGAAAACAACCTTGGGGGCCTGGGAAACATTACTAAAAGCTTCTTTTGAGTTCTCTTTAGAAACAAACACTGCAGGATAAGAGAAAAGTAATGAAGACAGCTGGACAAGAGAGGCGATTACAAAGCTCTGAAGGTCTAGAAGCCCCAGATGGAAAAACTACTGCTACATGAAGAACTTTGCACTTGGAAACTTTCTTGAGACATTTCAAGGACTGTAATTCGGGACTTTGAACTAAAACGATCATTTTTTGGCTTTATGATAAAGACTCATTAACTAAAAGTAGATAGTGTTCTTGGATTGTTTGTCGCTTCTAGACCGCTGGATGGTGGTAACTTTTAAAGCATATGTACGCGAAGGAATTTTCTTTGTCTTGTCCCTTTATGAATGGTATAAAAGCTCTGTGTTAACTAACATTAAATTGTCATCTGTTCAGGAAGCAGGTGTCCGAGTATAATATTTTCATCTTTCGCCTATCCATCTTTCCTTCAGGAAACCTCATGACCCGGCAAGGGGCTGAACCCCTTCAGGAGAGTCATCAGAGGATATCTGTAAGAGGACATTCATCAGACAGTATCCATCAGAAGGCATCTAGTAAGGGCATTATCAGAAGCGATCCATAGAAGACACTGATCAAAGGGTATCTGTCAGAGAGCATTCATCAGAGAGTATCCATCACAGGCATTCATCAGAGGACATATATTAGAGGGCAGCTTTCAGAGGGCATCCACAAAGGACAGCCATCAGAGGGCATCTATCAGAATCTATCCTCAAAGGACACCCATCAAAGGATATTCATCAGAGGGCATTCAGATATTGAACAGAGGGTATTCATCAGAGGGTATCCATCAGTGAGGACATCTATTGAGGGTAATCTTCAGAAGGCTTCCATCAGAGCACATTTATCAGAAGCTATATTCAGAGGAAACCCATCAAAGGATATCTGTCAGAGACCATTATCAGAGAGTATCCATCAGAGTATATCGATTAAAGTGCATCTATCAGAGGGCAGACTTCAGAGGACAACATCTATTAGAGTGCATCCATCAGACGACATCCATCAGAAGATATCCAGCATAGGACATCCATAAGAGGGCATCCACCAGAGAACATCCATCAGAGGATATCTATCAGAAGCCATCCATAAAAGGGCATTTATTAGAAGCAATCCTCAAGCTGGGTGAAGTGGCTCACACCTGTAATCCCAGCACTTTGGGAGGCAGAGGCGAGAGTAGTGCCTGAGTCCAGGGTTCAAGACCAGCCTGGCAACTTGGTGAGATTTCATCTCTGCAATAAATCAAAAAATTTCCAGAGGTGGTGGCATGTGCCTGTGGATTCAGCTACTTGGAAGGCAGAGGTGGAAGGATCACCTGAGCCCAGCAGGTCAAGGCTGTGGTGGCTGTGAGCATGCCACTGCACTCTACACTCCAGTCTGGGTGACAGAGTGCAACTCTGACTAAAAAAAAAATCTATCCTCAGATAACATCCATCAGTGGATATCTGTCAGAGGACATTCATCAGAAAGTATCCATCAGAGGGTGTCATCCATCATAGGCCATCTATCAAGTGTATCTCTCAGAGGGCAGCCTTCAGAAGGCATCAATCAGAGCACATCTATCAGAAGCTATCCTCAGAGAGTACCCGTTAAACGATATCTGTTAGAGGGCATACATCAGAGAGTATCCATCAGAGGACATGCATCAGAGGACAGCTATCAGTGTATATCGATTTGAGGCATCTATTAGAAAGCAGCCTTCATAAGGCATCTATCACTGGACATCTATCAGAGAATGTCCATCAGAGGCTTTCCTAAAAGGGTACCCTCCAAAGGATATCTGTCAGACGGCATTAATGAGTATTCATCAAAGGATATCTGTCAGAGGGCATTCATCAGAGAGTATCCATCTGTGGACATCCATCAGAGGACATCTATTTAGGGCATACATAAGAAGGCAGCCTCCAGAGGGTATCTTTCAGAAGGCATCTATCAGAGAATATCCATCAGAGGATATCCATCAGAGGGCATCCATCACAGGGCATCCATCAGGGGGCATTCACCAAAGGGCATCAGTCAGAAAGCATCCTTCAGAAGGCATCCATCAGAGGGCATTCATCAGAAGGCTTCCATCAGAGAACATATATCAGAAAGTATTAAAAGAGGGAATCCCTCAGACAATATAAATCAGAAGACATTCATTGGAGGGTATTGATCAGAAGGGAGAGATCAGAGGGGACCCATCAGAAGGTATCCATCAGAGGGCATCAATCAGAGGCTATCAATCACTGGACATCTATAAGAAGGTATTGATCAGAGAGTATAGATCAAAGTTCATCAATGAGAGGGTTCTAATAGGAGGGCATGCCCATCAGAGGGCATCCTTCAGAAGACATTCATCAGAGTATATTGATCAGAGGGCATCTATCAGAGTGCAGCCTCCAGAGGGCACCTTTCAGAAGGCATCTATCAGAGGGCATCCATCACAGGATATTCATCAGAGGGCATCCATCAGAGAGCAGCCTTCAAAGGGCATCTTTCAGAGAGTATCCACCAGAGGGCATCCTTCAGAGGGTGTTCATCAGAAGGCTTCCATGAAATAACTTAGGAGGGCATCCATCAGAAGGCATCCATAAGCAGGCATCTATCAGAGGACATCCAGTAGATAACATCTAACAGAGGGCATTTATCAGATAGTGGCCTTCAGAGGGACTCCATAAGCAAGTATTTATCAGAGGACATTCATTGCAGGTCATCCATCAGAGGACGTTCATTAGAGGGCATCCATCAGAGGGTGTCTTTAAGAGGATATCCATCACAGGCCATCCATCAGAGGTCATTCATTAGAGGATATCCATCAGAAGGTATGTGATCGTGGGGGCTGCTAAGACCATCATAGTCAGTGGAGGCAGCATGCTGGAGACCCAGGGAAAATGCAGTGTTACAGCTTGAATTCAAAGGCGGTCAGCTGGCAGAATTATCTCTTCCTCTGGCGGTCAGTTTCTTTTCTCTTAAGGCCTCGAGCTGATTAGATTAGGCCCACCATTAACATGATGGAGGGTCATCTGTGATACTCAAAATCTCCCAATTTGAATGTTAATGACAGATAGGAGCGGTAGCTCATACCTGGAATGCCAGAACTTTGAAAGGCTGAGGCAGGAGAATTGATTGAGCCCAGTAATTCAAGACCAGCCTGGATAACACTTCTTGCAGACAATAAAAGTCCGGGAGCGGCCTCCCTTAAGTTCCCTTCTCAGTGCTTTCAGAAAGAAAGGGCATGGTGGTTGGGGGGGGGAGCGGTGGGCTCCGCAGCACTGGGGGCCCAGCGGCTGCAATGGACCTACCTTCTTGTGTGTGGGGGGACTGGCTCAGTGGCGCTGGGGGGCCCAGTTCTGGCGCAGGGGGACCCAGTGGCCGCCATGGTCCTACCTTCTTGCCAGGCTACTTTTTCACAGGGCTCTTCTTCTTCCCAGGGTCCCCTGGTTAGCACGCTGGAGGCTGTGGCCACCATGGAGCTACCCTCTCAGGAAGGTAGCTATGCTACCTTTTGGCATGGTTGTACCTTGCCTGCTGACTCTGTGAGGCACAGGGGCCTGAGAGTGCCTGGTTCAACCTTCTCATGAGGCTACTCTCTTGCATTCTTGCATGGCGCTGCCTTCTGGCAAGGATCCCTGGTGCTGGGGGGTGGGGCACGTGACTCCGCCCAGTGCATATTGGAGGCCGCTGTGGCTTTACCTTCTCCCCAGGCAGCACTCCAAGTGAGAACTCACGGCCTTCCCAAAAGCAAAACTCATTTTTGTTTGTTTTTGTTTTTTGTTTTACAGAAAAGAGGTGAAGGAAGACAAGCCAGTTTTGGAAGAAGAGATGGAAAGGAATATAGCTATGACCTGCCCATTGAATCTGGGAACTCACTGGGTTGGGAAAGTTAATTCTTTTGCAGCAAACTTTTGAAGATAAAGTTGACATTCAGGACTTTTCTCACAAACCTTCTGTTTAGACACCACATTCAGACTTGACAACTCAGTTGCAAAGCTCAGATAAAGGGCACTGCCCTCCTTCCAAGTTGATTGTTTCAAATGGTTTCAGGATAGCAGTCTTTAAGTTGAGGAAATACAAAGATCAGAAAATAAAGTACAGCATCATCCAGCTTAAGAACTATGCTCAGAGGAGATCTTTGGAAACGATTATTGTACTTGGAACTTGCAGAAGAAAGTTTACAAGAGCCTACTAAGATTTTGAGGAAACCATTTTGCCAAAGAAACCACATTATGAATTATGCAAGCTTAAGATTGTTTAAACCACTCCTACCACCTGACCCTGTACCAGCAGAAAGCTGCAATGCTTGTCAACATCCACTTCCTGTGGTTATGGAGTCACTATGGTGGTGAGTAAGACAAAACCTTCTAGGATTCAGGGTCAGGAGACAGAAAGAGTAATCAACAAAAGAGGTCTTTTTAGTGAGGAGAACCATGCTTCAATAGAAAAAACATTCTGTGCTTCCAGGACAGGAGTCTTCACAGATCCAACCTGACAAGAGTCATTACTGCTGTGGTCATTCCTGTACATATGCGATTCTTGTCTTCTGTGAATGGCAGATTTTATTGCAGCTATCTTTTGTGTGTGTGTGTGTGTGTGTGTGTGTGTGTGTGTGTGTGTGTGTGTGTGAGAGAGAGAGATAGAGAGAGCAGAGAAAGGACACAATTCACTTGTGTATCAGTTTGAATGTCACGAGTGTGAGGAGATTTGCTTCAATCTTACAAAAATGACTTTGCATCACTCAGCGATTCAAGGCTTTGAACTGTATACAATTCATGGGACTTGTGGAGAGTGTGAGTGTATTCTCTATGGGCAAAAAACAAGATGCATGAACACTTGGATGACCAGAGTGTTGCACTGTAACAGAGACTCATAGCTCTTATAGCATCCTGTCTCCCCTTCTTTTTAGGGAGAAAATCCTCCCATCCAGCTAGGATGACATTTCCTCCCCTCCCTTGCAACTAATTTCCGACCAGTAGGATGTGAATAGAAGGGATATGTGTGCCCTGAGTCATCTTCTCATTTGCTTGTTCTAGTCACTCTTTTGTTTTCCTGTGGTGAGAACTGGAGTCGCTTTGAGAGTCATGTGTAGGGGACAATAGAACTGTCTCTGACAGGCCTGGATTTTATTTATATCTAGACTGCTCCGAGAGTAAGAGACTTCTATTTCATTCAAGCCACTATATTTTGGCATTTATTTGAGGAATGCTTTTAGAATAGATGAATTTCTTTCTTCTAATATTAACTCAAGTAACCCCAAGTGTGCTCCTGGTAGTAATAACAGAATGGCTTGCTGGGTTGTTTCTGCTAAACTCTGAAGAAGCATGACAACGTATTAACAGACTTCAATGAAGAATCTCTTCCTAGTAATGGGGCCTGTTTGTGTCTGTTTTGAACGGTGGACGAAAAGTGACATGGTTTGTTTTTCTAAATCTGGTTATTATTACCTTGATTACCTTCATTTCTGGTGAGACTTTCATTAAATGTGTTTATATAACTTATTATATTATTTTATGAGGTTGGAGGACATTATATGCTATCTCATTAGGTATTTATATAATTAAACCAACCCTTGACATTCTTAGAAAACCCTATTGTACTAGGCTGAATTAAAGAATTAGTGTGAGATGACCTTTAATAAACAAAAATATGGAACAAGATCCACCAAATAATGAAAACTGTGGGTATTCTGCAATAATAATGACTCCATACTAACATCAGTGTATGCTTAATTAATTTAATTCTTAAACTAAATTTCTGCCACTGAAGCTGAAAAATAGAACCCAGGTCCCTTGGTCACATAAAAGATGACCCATTGTCACATTCATATTATGAGAGAGTGAGGTAGATTAAGGAGGGTCACATTGTAGATGACCTTTTTAACTTTGCCAAAAGTGTGTAGATTTAATTTGTGGTATGGTTTTAGCGAGACAGGGCTGTCTCATAGTTATTAATTATTAACTGTTTTGAAATGTTTTGTATCACACACATAGAGACACTTGTTTTTTATAAGTATGATGCGTGGTGAGGAGGTGTATTTTTATACCCACTAGCACACTGGTATTCTCAAGACCATACTGAGGTAGGTAGTCTTCAAAGACATTGTAACAAATGGAGTAATACTATTTGTAAGACTGAACCCAAAATGTATTACAAAGTTGGCATTCCAAGATGTTTTGTGACAGGTCAATAATTATGTCTACATAGAGGACATACAACAAAAGTGGAATTTGAAAGAGATCAAAATAAAGATATTTTCCTTGGTGTCAAGAAACTTTTCTAGCCTGTCTAACTGATTTCCAAGAGCTTGGATTTACAATGACAATCAATAAGGTAACTTTGCATATTGTTATGAAGCCATGCCATTTAAAATATTACCATGACCTGCTCTTTATAGAGAGAGATCATGGTGGTGTCTGGGAGCAGTAAAGAGTGCCTACTGGATTGCTGTGAGCAGTAACCATGCTGGCTGTATTGCCCTGTCCAGATCCTCTTCTTTCTTTGATAGCGAGTGGTACATTTTTACAAGACAGCAGGTGGGTGACAAAATGAAATTGATTTGTTTTAGTGTTTGATTTGAACTTTCATTAAGTTTAGAAATACTAGGCTATAACCTGCTGATTTAGCATATCAGTCCAGACACTAAGTGATTAAGTATGTATTTGAATCTGACACATACTGTTTTTATGTATAAAAATGTAGTTAATCTGGAAAATCAAATCTGATAGGAATTTATCACTTTGTTTATAGCTCTGCTCTGATATTTTTCAAAATAATATGAAGACATGAAGAGTGAACCTTTAAACATTTTTGTGTGGTAGCTAGCATATAAACTCTTTATTGTAATGCCCTGAAATTTAGAAAGGGCACTTCAACAGTGAGTAGAAGAAGTTCTTTCATTTTCTTTCTTTTTGGTCATTGGCATTCAAATATTTTTAGTGCTCTTGTAAAACCAGAGAATTTTTCTATTTCACTGTTATATGTTGTTGTTATTGTTGTTGTTGAGACAGAGTCTCACTCTGTTGCCCATGCTGGAGTGCAGTGGTGTGATTCCAGCTCACTGAAGTCTCAATCTCCTGGACTTGAGTTATCCTCCCATCTCAGCTTCCTGAGTAACTGGAACTACAGGCATGCACCGCTACTCCGGGCTAAATTTTTGATTTTTTTTCTTTTTTCTTTTTTTTGGGAGAGATGAGGTCTCACTATGCTGCCCAGGCTGGTCTTTAACTCCTAGGCTCAAGTGACCCTTCCACCTCGGTCTTCCAAAATGCTGGGATTACAGATGTAAACCATTGTACCTGGCTTCCTTGTTACTTTTGGTGAACCACATGGCCTGTGACTGAGGCATGTTGGTGTGGTTTTATAAACAGATATTTTAAGTGTCAGTGTCAGAATAAATACAACGCTTTTCTTGTCACATTGTTAAATAAACTTAGTGACAAATAAAGTTTTTTTTTTAACGTGAGGTTTCCTTTGTTTATTTGTAGCGGATAACGGTCTTAGTAAAACTTTTAAACTTGTATTTCTGCAGGCTGACATTCTGGATAACTAAATTTTGACAGTTCAAGCCATTTGCCAAAATGTGTCAGGATGAACTAGAAAGAATGCCAGAGATGTTGAACTTGATGTTTCCCCTCCCCTGACAAATTTGATGCCAGGGCCTGCCTTAGCTTTGATAGTGAGTTTATTTTCCATCCTTGTAACTATGGAAACTGATGTTTGCAGAGGGGAGTTATGGTTATGGTGTAATGTGCCTATCTTTGGTCAATGCTATACTTAGGTTAACACTCATAGGGTTATATATTTTAAATATGTGGAGGATTTCAGACATGGTTAAATCTCTTATTTTTTAGGTTGTGAAGAAAACTGATTCCCAGAGGCTAAGTGGAACTGCTTCTGGAGTCTGTTTATGGTGGTTTACCTCATTCCAGTGGTCAGGATTGGCTAAGTGTATGGGTTGTTACCTGGTTGTGTTCAGGTCCTAGTCTCTCTCCTGGTGTTTGTGGTTTATCATCTCTTTATGGCAGGCTCATCTCTCCATGCCCTCCTCCACCTTGTCAAAGTCAAATAAAATATAGGGATAAGGCTGTAAATTTAAAATGTTTTTTTCGGGAAGCAAGAATTGCAATGTGAGACATACAGAAATTAGGTGGTCTTTGGTATGTCCAAATAACAAGGAGAAGGTTGGAGGTGTTCTAAAAAGGAGAAATGCTATGTATTGTTCTTCAGAAAAGTTCATTGGCACTAGTAAGGTTTTGGGGAACTAGCAAACTCTGATGGTGAGGGGCACCAGTGGGTAAAACTGGTTTCAGGTTAAAACAGATGGTTCCAGCACCAGGCTTGCAGAGAATTACATTCTGGCTGCAATGTTATAGCGTTCTGAATACTTTTTCTCCCTGACTTCTTGACACTGTTTTAGATAAAAGTGACCCACTTTGTATGATCAACTTTTACAATCTCTTCTCCCAATGCAGACACGTCATCAGTCTATCCAGAATGAGAAGTCTTGCAAAGCATTTCCTCTGAGCCTTCCATGTGCCTATATCCACACCATTAAAGCCCTTATTACTATCTGCGCTATCATTTTACCTTGTACCTTTTCTTTTTTAATTTCTATTTAATCATTAATTTTATTTTAAAGATGTGAGGTACAATTCGGGGCCCTTCAGAAGTGTGTTAAGAGTGTAGAAGAGAAGAAAAAGGTGGAAGAAATTCTTTGAGATGGACAACTCTCTATCTCAAGGGAACACATCATTTCTCCTTTGTCTCTTCCTTCTCATCTGAGTAAAACCTCCCTGCACTCCAGCACTATGGACACTCTGGCCTGTGCCCCTCTACTCCACAGAAACTGGCCCAGCACAGGTCAGCAGTTATTCTTTGATTGCCATATCCAGCAGACACTTTTCCAGACCCTCTCTGACTTGACCTTTCTGCACATTGACATATTTTGGACCTTCTTCCTTGAAATTGTTCCTCCTCTGGCTTCTGTAACACGACTTTCTCTTCATCTTCCTACACCTTAAATAGTTTATGTTCCCTCTCCATCTGAATCCTTCCCAGGACTGTGCCATTGATTGGGAGTCAGGATAACTCAGTGCCTAAAAGCTAAGATTCTAGAGTCAAATGGCCTGTGCTTGAGCCCTGCCTGTCCTACTGGGTCAGTTATTTAATTTTTCACTGCCTCGGTTTTGTCATTTGCAAAATGGGGATGTTATTAGTACATCTCATAGTGTTATTTTGAAGATTAAATTATTTAATATATATAAAGTACTAAGAATAGTGTCTGCCAAATGGTAAATGCTTAGTAAGTATTTATTATGAGAGAGAGAGAGAGAGAGAGAGAGAGAGAGAGAGAGAGAGAGATCATTTGGTTAAGAATATTTGAATGCTGGTGGAGGTGGATGTACCACTTGTTTTACAAAGAACCAACTTAAAGTCACTGAAGTTATAAAAGTCTATTTTTTTCTCTGTAAATCTATTTTTTATAGAATATAAGAAACATCAATGACCTAATCTGTCCTTCCTGCTCTTTCCCACTTCACCCAAGATCCGCATGGCAATTTTTATTGTCTTTGTGTCCAAAGCAAACTAGGTGACTTATTTGTATAAAATGTCATTTTGCCACAAAAGACAGTAATAAAAGAAAGATTTTCAAAGTTATATAAATATATAAAAATTATAAATATATATATTCAAATATATATATATATGTTTGAGTGTCTGTGGTCCTCTGCTGAACCTCCTGAATAAGCTCTCAGGATCTGTGCTTGTGAAATACAGAAAACATAACTCACATATTTATTTCTTTCTCATTTCCACTTTCAAAATTTCGCCTACTTTTTCATATCTCCAATCAAAGCATTTGTGGCCAAATAAGTTCCAGAGCCCTGGTCCCTGAGTTCATCATGGCTCATAGGTCTGCATCAACCACACCCTTGCTGCCTGCACCCATTTCCCCATCAGATGTCAAGTTTACATTCTCTGCCTCCTCACTCCCCCATATTTGGAACTTCAGATTCCCTGGGATCTACAGCCTTTTCCCACCCTCGCAGAACTAATGAAGACAGGGGAGGTGCGAGTAGAAGAAAAATGATACTTTGCAGAGGTCTGAGTGCAAGAAGGTGATGGGGTGGTGGCAGCATGTGGACTGTGCTTGCAGATGCTTCGACCTTCAGCCACGTGGCATGAAGGAGGAGTGGCATTATTATGGGCTATTTCTAGCCAGAGTGGGTGACTCCCAGATGAACAAGAGATGTTTTCTAGAGTGTTTAAAGCAAGAACTCCTATGGCCTGTGAGGATAGTGTCAATAAGCAAGGAAATAGAAAGGAGGAATTTTAACAAAGTTTCACTTGGGTCTACACATACCCCTCACAAGAAATGCACACAGAGAACTTGAGTTAATTTTGAAATGACATTTGATTGTTGCTCTGTATTTCCTTATTACGTTGCTGAGACTGAGCAATGTATTTCTGGGCTTCATAAAAATCAATCTTTTCGAAGCATGAGATAAATGTTCATTACTCTGCAATTTAGTTGTCAATAATTCTCCTTTCCCGACTCACCCTGTCCTTTGAGCTATTATTGAAGACCCTATCTACTCTAGGTTCATATTGTGGTTTGATTCTTTTTGTTCAGAGTAACTCATTAATTTGAGCAACAATTTTAATTTTCAAAAGTCCACTTAAGTCGAACTCGGTGGCTCAGCCTGTAATCCCGAACCTTGGGAGGCTGAGGTGAGTGGATTGCCTGAGCCCGCGGGTTGGAGACCCACTTGGGCAACTTGGTGAGACCTCATCTCTACAATAAATCAAAAAATTAGCCGGGTGTGGTAGCGCATGCCTGTAGTTTCAGCTGCTTGGAAGGCTGAGGCGGAAGGATCACGGAGCCCAGCAGGTTGAGGCTGCGGTGGCCGGGAGTGGCCACTGCACTCCAGTCTGGGCGACAGAGTGAGACTCCAACTCAAAGAAACAACAAAAAAAGTCTACTTAAACATTAAGAACTTCTGGCCAATTGCCGTGGCTCCTGCCTATAATCCCAGCAGTTTGGGAGGCCAAGGTGAGAGAATTGCTTGAGCTTAGGGGCTCTAGACCAGACTAGACAACATAGCGAGATCTTGTCTCTACAAAAAAAAAAAAAAAAAAATGCATATGTTGGCATGCCTTTAGTCCCAGTTACTCGGGAAACTGAGACAGAAGAATCACCTGAGAACAGGAGGTCAAGACTGTGGTCATGCCACTGATCATGCCATTGCACTCCAGTCTGGGTGACAGAGTGAGAATCAAACTAAAAAATTGTATATATGTCATAAATATATATATTGTATGTGTAATATAAACTTTTTGTGGACAGGGAAATATTTACTATATCTTTTGCCTGTCTGCACAGTTAATGTCATTTGTTTTATATTTTTCCTAGTGTCTTTAAGGCAGCTTTCACATATATTATCAACATCAAAGAAGCCCTTTGTGTAGTAAAGATGGAAGATATTCATTTCATTTTACAGATGTGAGGTGAACTATTACAGGTCCTGTGGTTGCTAAGTGGGGGTAATATTCTGTTTTGTCCCCCTAACATTAAAAAAAGAATTTATTTTAATAGCTTTTGAGATGCAGGTGGTTTTTGTTTACATGGAGGTATGGTACTGTGGTAAAGAAGTCTGGGTTTTAAGTGTGCCTGTCATGCCCACGAATGCACATTGTCACTAATAGATGCTTTTTCATCCCTCACCTCTTCCCACTCCCTGCCTTTTGAATCTTCAGTGTCTATTAGGCCGTTGTATATGCCTTTGTAGATGCATAACTTAACTTCTTCTTAAGTGAGTACATGAAACATTTGGTTTTCTGTTTCTGCATTACTTCACTTGGGATAATGGCCTCCAGTTCCAGATGATATTCTCTTTTTATTCTGCTTCCATTCCTGATTATACCAAAGATCTTGAGGCAACTTCTCAGTATTTCACAAAGCTTCTCAGTGTGTGTGTTGGGGAGTGAGGAATTATTGCCATGATAGAGGGGACATATATAGCATAAAGATATTGTGTATTTTTAAAAATATTTTACATTTCTAAAGAGATAGCATCAAGTTACTGAGTTTTGGAGAAATGTTGATGGTAAGAAATTGATGCTGACACTTGAATTATGAAGATTGTGATTCTAATAGGTATTTAAAAGAAAATTTACAATTTTACCACAAATGGTAGATTAGCCGTAAACGACTACAGAAAACTGACTTTCCAGAAAGTTTGTTGCCATTTTGATGGCACTTTGATGATCTGTTGCACTGAACTGAACCCTCAGTGCCTAGCCTCAGAATCATAGTGTAATAATGAACTGGGTTAACTAATGATAAGCCAATTGGCTGTATCAGTAATAAATATTAGAAGCACATGACAAAATGAAGATCTGGTTTTGCTTGCTGCTGAATGAGTCATCAAGCTCTTATGTCTGCCTTAATGATTTAATTTCAGCAAATAGCACTTATTGTTGTTAAAGCTTTTTTTTTTTCAGATAAGGTTTGGCTTTATAAGGATAAATGGAACAAAACCACTGTCCTCCAGCACATCATGATTTAATGAAGGAACAGGACTCTAAAATTTATCACATTAGAAGGCCTTAGCTATTATGTCAAAATAGCTGCACAGGCAAAGTGAATATATAGCAAATGTTTAAATGATCTAATCCTTTATACTTATCTCTTTGGGCAACAGTTTCTCTCATGTCCAATTAAAATTTGAGAGCTCTGTTAGGTTTTGGGGACTTTGCAAGTATAAGGCATGAACTTGCTCTCATGGTAGAGAGAGACTCAAACAAAGCACCAGTGGGAAGGACAGTAATGGAAGCCTGGACAGCTCTGGGGAGACACAATGGAAGGAGTGATGAATTATTTCTGGACATAAAGGAGAAGGAAGAGAAAAAGAAAGACTTTGGAGAAGAGGAACTTATGATGGTATAAGAGGAAATTTCCAACGGGAGAGACATCCTGAGTAGAGGAAATGTCTTATGCCTTCTAGGATATGTCCACCTCAATGGATACTTAAAGGTTAATCAGTGTCATTTTACATTTAGAATTTCCTCAGCAAACATAGTCTTAATTCAATTTGTTAACTCTCTGCAATGGCAGAAGCAAACTTATTTCACTCCCATTTCAGTGTGGGAATGGAGTCACATAGGTAGTAAGAATGGAAATAGGGAGTTCCGGTAAGCTGGCAACGGCATAGGTGGAATTGTGAGATTCTCCAAATGTGAGCTCCCCAAAAGACTCTTACTTTTCTTCCCCCACCCCCCAGTCCACCGCCAGCTGCACTGGTCCAAGGCCCGGAGATCTTCGGTCCCACGCAGGGCTGGACATTGTGGTCCCGGCTGCTGCTGCTCCACTATACATGACCCCCTCCTGCACGGAAGTCTCAGGTCTCACCTCCCTCCCTGGCTACATCGTCTCGCCCAGCACCCAGCACCAAGCTGCCAGTCACCCAGGGAGCCACTGGGCACCGCCCCTCAGAGATACCGGTCCCATTTCTGGCTGAAGTATGCTGTGAGGGGCCCAGGACCATTCTCGCCACTCACTGCCTGCCCTTTGGAGCTCTGGAGCTCTGGAGCTCTGGGCCCACCCTGGCTGAGGCACCCAGCGTGTGGCCCCATGCTTGTGTAAGGGAACAGCATATCTTTTTTTTTTTGAGTTGGAGTCTCACTCTGTTGCCCAGACTAGAGTGCAGTGGCCACTCCCAGCCACTGCAGCCTTGACTGCTGGGCTCCGGCAATCCTTCCGCCTCAGCCTTCCAAGTAGCTGGAACTACAGGCGTGCACTACCACGCCCGGCTAATTTTTGATTTAATGTAGAGATGAGGTCTCATCTACCCAGGTGGGTCTCGAACCCATGGGCTCAGGCAATCCACTCACCTTAGCCTCCCAAAGGCGCAAGATTACCAGCAGAGCCACTGAGCCCGGCGGGAATAGCATATCTTAAGGAGGTGCTGATCGGAGGCTCTCAGCTTGAGAAGAGGGAACTCCCGACTCCTTCCTCCACCCCAGCCTGCTGGTGACACCCTGGATCCAGCGCCCAGCTGTGCAGCTGATCCCTGGCACCTCGCACGCCACCATCGTAGTGGATTGCCCTGGGTCCCAGATGAGTGGAGAGAAAGGATCCGTGAAAGAGGAGCTGCCTCCTTGGCCATTCTCCAGGTAGAGATTTGCATTGCCCCGCCCACCTACGAGCAGCCTCCACCTCGGTTCCTAAGGTAACACTGCTAAACAGGAGACAAAACCCCTCCCCTATGCTGAATCAGACACAGGCAACTAAGCATCTCAGACCTCCCAGGCAGCAGGCTAAAAGAACAAACCCAAGCTGCAAGTAAATCTAGCTGCCTGCAATGAAAGCAAAGGAGAGAGGCTGGAGATGAGAGCTGAAGAGATTTTAGACTGTCAGGAAAGATTCCAGAGCTAGTCTGATTTCTTATTTTGACTTTTGATTTTATAATTTTGACTGTTGGTTTTGCTCACTTTTGTTTGCTGTTGGACTTACATTATCTGTTTGTGTTAGGGAAAATGCATCAAAAGTCACGATTTTATTGGTCTGTCTTTGTACAGCTACCAGTATTCTTTAGGGAATTTTGCTTGCATGTTTTTTTCACTTCTCTCCAACCTTCTGTCTCTTTTTCACCTGTTAGTTGGTACGTATGTCTGTTTTCCCTCTCACTCTTCTCTCTTTCTAACTTCCTATTGACCCCCTTCCTCATTATTTTCCTCCTTTGTACCTCCTTTTGTTCCAGGGACCAAACCTACATCCTGCTGCACAGACAGATTGTAAGGCAGTGGGAAATAGGTTCCAGTGTGCTCATACACCTGTTGGTGGATGCTGGAATCAGTATATAGATTCTGAATCACAGCTTCCCCCTCAATTAAACCTCAAAACTGCAAAAAGTGCAGCCTGCAGGCCACACTCCAACCTCAAAAGTGAACAAAGTCAGAGGAACCTCATAAGGAAGAACAGGAGATTACACAAGTGAAGCAAAAGCAACCCCACCTTCCCTGAAAAACAGAATTAAAGAAGGGGAGGGAAAGGGGGAGAGAGAGAAAAATCTACACAAATGAAGAAAAACCAAAAGAAGAATATGCATCTTTCCCAGACCCCTGGGAGGGCAGACACTGAGAAAACTGACTTTGGAATGCAAACAATGAAGACCCCCCAGAATGACTGGTCTCAAACTACAAACCTAGATATCAAGACATCAATGGAGAGATTAATAAGAATTGAGGAGAGACAAGAAGAAACTAGGAAGGAGCTGATACCTGAGATAACAGTAATAAAGAATACTATGAATGAAATAAATAACAAACTTTTAAAGCATGGAAAGCAGAATTACCCAAAGCAGAAAAAGAATCTCAGAGTTGAGGATAAAAATAGAGAATTAACCCAAACTGTTAAAAACACAGAAAACAAGTTTTAAAGACAGAGCAAAACCTTCAAGAGATGAGCGATTACTTCAAGAGACTGAACCTAAGCATAATTGGCCTTCCTGAGGCAGAAAGAGAGACAAAAACCCACACTGGAACAAACTTTCCATGAGATTATTCAAAAATTTTCCCCTTATCTAATCAGTGATGCAAAAATTCAGACACAAGAGATTCAGAGAACCCCTTAAGGACAACAAATGAGAAGACCAACCCCAGACACATAAAACTCACCTAAGCAAAGTAGGTATAAAAGAAAAAATCCTAGAGGGTTTGGTGGCTCAGCCTATAATCCTGAGACTTTGGGGGGCTAAGGTGAGGGGATTGCCTGACCCCATGGGTTCGAGACCTGCCTGGGCAGTGAGACCTCATCTCTACAATAAATCAAAAAATCACCCGGGGCGTGGTAGTGCATGCCTGTAATTCTGGCTACTTGGAAGGCTGAGGTGGGAGGATCACTGGAGCCCAGTAGGTAAAGGGCTGCAGGGGCCAGTGGCCACTGCACTCCAGTCTGGGTGACAGAGTGAGACCCCACTAAAAAAAAGAAAGAAAAAAGAAAGAAAAAATAAATCCTAAAGGCAGCAAGAAAAAAAGGCCAGATCACCTACCATGGAAGACCAATTAGAATAGCAGCAGATTTATCTACAGAAACACTGCAGGCTAGGAGAGCTTGGAGCCCTATCTTCAAAGTTCAAAAAGATAAACAATTTAAACCAAGAATAACCTACCCAGCCAAGTTAAGCTTCATCAGCGGGGGAAAATTTAAAATTTTTCCCCAGATACCCAAATCCCTAAGAACTTATGCTGCCACCAGACCATTTACATGAAACACTTAAGAAAGTACTAAAAACAGAAGAAAAGGAAAAAAGAACAATGTTCTTCACAAAGTACAGGAAAAATAATAAAAAACACATGAACAACCCCAAAAAATAAAACCCAAATGGAAGAACAACAACTCTATAAGAACTCTATGATAGGGATGAATTCTCACATTTCAATAATTAGCCTGAATATGAATGGACTAAAAGCACCACCAAAAAAACATAGAATGGCAAAATATAAAATATCACCAGGCAACAATATACTGCCTTCAGGAGACCCATCTCATAGTAAGAAAAACAAAGACTCAAAGTAAGAGGATGGGAAACAAATTTTCAGACAAATGGAACACAAAAGAAAGGAGGAGTATCGATCCTAATTTCATAAAAAAAATCATTTAAGCTATCAAAAATTAAAAAAGATACAGAGGGCCACTACATAATGATAAAAGGTTCACTCCATCAACAAGAAATATCTATCCTAAACATATATGTACCCAATAGGAGTGCCCAAATTTCATAAAACAGCTTCTAGGAAAACTAAAGAAAGATATTGACTCTAACACCATCATAACTGGGGATTTAATACCCCACTCACAACCCCAGACAGATCATCAGGGAAAAAAACAGCAAGGAGATCCGGAACCTCAATGTGACTCTTGACCAAAAGGACTTAATTGATACCTACGAACACTTGTCCAAAGACCACAGAATACACATTCTACTCATCATTGCATGGAGTGTACTCTAAGATCGACCATATACTTGGTCCAAATCAAGCATAAGCAAATTTAAAAGGACTGAAATTTTGCTATGCACCTTATCAGACCACAGTGGAATAAAAATAAAAATTAACACCCAAAAAGGCCCCCCCAAAAACCCCCAAAAAACATGGACACTAAACACCATGATGCTAAACAATCCTGGGTCAATGATGAAATCAAACCAGATATCAAAAAAATGGAAACAAATGCAAATGAAGAAACACTTACCGAAATCTCTGGGACGCCATGAAAGCTGTAGTAAGAGGGGAATTTATATTTCTACAAACGCACATGAAGAAAATGGAAGGATCACAAATTAATAGCCTAACAAGCACCTAAGGAAGCTGGAAAAGCAAGACCACAAAACCCTAATTTCAGCAGAAGAATCCAGATCACCAAAATAAAAGCCCGAATCCAGGACATAGAAGACAAAAGGATAATACAAAAAATCAATGAAATAAAAAGCTGGTTCTTCGAAAGGATGAACAAGATCGATGGTCCCCTAGCTCGACTGACCAAAGAGAGAAAATCCCAAATAAACATAATCAGAAACACAAAAGATAAAGTCACATCTGATCCTGAAGAAATACAAAAGATCATTAGGGACTACTATGTTCACTTGTATGGAAACAAACTTGAAAACCTTAAGGAAATGGAGGACTTTCTGTCATCACACAACCTGCCTAGGTTGAAACAAGAAAAAATTGAGACCCTAAATAGACCAATAACAATCAAGGAAATTGACTACGTAATAAGAAAACTACCTACAAAAAAAAGCCCTGGTCCAGATGGATTTCCAGCAGAATTCTACAAGACATTTAAAGAGGAGCTGATACCAATCCAACTGAAGGTATTCCAGGCAATTGAGAAAGATGAAACTCTCCCCAAGTCATTTTACGAAGCTAACATCACATTGATACCCAAGCCAGGTAAAGATCCAACAAAGAAAGAGAACAACAGGCCAATATCTTTGATGAACATAGATGCCAAAATTTTCAACAAGATCCTAGCGAACCAGATTCAACAAAACATCTCAAAAATCATCCATCATGACCAAGTAGGCTTCATCCCTGGGATGCAAGACTGGTTCAACATTCGTAAAACCATAAATGTAATTAAATACATCAACAGATGTCAAAACAAAAACCACATAATTGTATCATTAGAAGCAGAAAAAGCTTTTGATAAAATCCAGCACCTCTTCTTGATTAAAAAAACCCTTGAACATCTAGGCATACAGGGAACATACCTCAAAATAGTAAAAACCATCTATAGCCAGCATACTCCTAAGCGGATAAAAATTGGAACCATTTTCCCTGAAAACTAGAACAAGACAAGGATGCCCACTGTCACCCCTTCTGTTCAATATAGTATTGGATGTTCTGGCTAGAGCAATCGAGAGAAGAGAAAGCAATCAGAAGTATCCAAATATGAAAAGAGGAAGTCAAGCTATTCTCTTTGCAGACGACATAATTGTGTACCTTGAAAACCCAAGAGAATCTGTCAAAAACCTCCTTATACTGATAAAGAACTTTGACAAAGTCTCAGGATATAAAATAAATGTGCAAAAGAGAATCGCATTTCTTTACACCAATAATAAACACACAGAAATCCGAATAAAAAACACAATTCCATTCACAATAGCCATACACAAAAAAGAAATACCTTGGCATCTTCCTAACCAGAAACGTGAAAGATCTTTACAATGAAAACTACAAAACACTGCTCAAAGAAATCAGAGATGACACAAACAAGTCGAAAATATCCCATGCTCATGGATTGGAAGAATCAACATTGTGAAGATGTCCATCCTGCCTAAGGCAATCTACAGATTTAATGCAATACCCATCAAGTTACCAGCAACGTTCTTCTCAGACCTAGAAAAAACAATACAGGAATTCATACGGAAACACAAATGACCAAGAATAGCCAGAACAATACTCAGCAAAAAAAACCAAACAAAGCAGGTGGTATCACATTACCAGACTTCAAACTTTATTATAAAGCTCCAATAATCAAAACAGCTTGGTATTGGTACAGGAACAGGCATATAGACCAATGGAATAGAATTGAGATTCCAGAAGCAAAAACTTCAATTTCTCAACCAACTCATATTTGACAAAGCCTCCACCACCTACCACTGGAGAGAGGAGAACCTCTTCAGTAAATGGTGCTGGGAAAACTGGCTGACCACATGCAGAAGATTGAAACAGGACCCCTATCTATCCCCATACACAAAAATTAACTCTAAATGAATCAGAGACCTAAATGTAAAACCTCAAACCATGAGAACCTTAGCAAATGAAGGACATATCCTCATGGAAATGGGAACTGGCATCCAATTCCTGAAAAAAACCTGAAACCCAGAGGCCATAAGAGAGAAAATAGACAAGTAGGACCTCATTAAACTGACAAGCTTCTGTAAAGCCAAAGAAACCATCAAGAGAGCAGGGAGACAGCCTACAGACTGGAAAAAGTATTTGCCAACTCCAGTCTGACAAAGGCTTAACATCTTGGATCTACAAGGAACTCAAATGTACTGAAAAGAGACAAACGACCCCATTATAAAATGGGTAAAAGATATGAACACACACTTCTCAAAGGAAGACATCTGAGCAGCCAACAGACACATGCAGAAATGTTCAACCTCACTAATCATCAGGGAGATGCAAATCAAAACCACACTGAGATACCACCTAACTCCAGCCAGAATTTATCAATAACTCAAAAAATAACAGTTGCTGGAGAGGGTGTGGCAAAAAGGGAACACTTCTACACTGTTGGTGGGAGTGTAAGCTAGTATAACCTCTGTGGAAAGCAGTGTGGTGATTTCTAAAAGCTCTAAATATCGACCTCCCATATGACCCTGCAATCTCCCTACTGGGAATATACCCTGAAGAACTCAAATCACTCTATAAAAAAGATACCTGCACACGAATGTTTATCACAGCATTGTTCACAATAGCAAGAACCTGGAAGCAACCATGCTGTCCATCAAAAGAGGACTGGATTTAAAAAATGTGGTACATATACACGATGGAATACTATGCAGCCATAAAAAAGAACAAAAATCATGAATTTCGCAGCAACCTGGATGGAACTAGAGTCAATAATGAGTGACCTCTCACAGAAACAAGATCGGAGTTTCATGCGTTCTCACTCATATAGTGGACCTTGAACATCCAACTTAATACTATAAGAAAATGACTGACAGTGGTGGGAAACTATGGGGGGGGAGGGAGATGGGTTTAATGGTAGTCAACATCTGTCTGGGGACGGGGAGACACCTCTTATCAACAAGGGTGCCTGAAGGAAGCATATTTGTATACCTAACCCTTAACTGTACCCCACCATATCATCATAAAAAAATATTGATTATAAAAAAAAAGAATGGAAATAGTGTTTGGGGAACACCTAGCTAATACACAACTTTGGTGCCACTATTGCCTTTTTTTAAATTTTTTCATTTTTGGTTGCTTTATCAGTGCTAAGGTTTTGTGAAATATGATGTACAAGATCCGAAGAGAAGTGCCAAGTCAGTTCCGGCAGAGAGCCGGTGAGAAGCCAGCGGGGCTGGCCCTCCCGCCCGAGCTGGAGGAATGGGGGGGGTCTGGGGCCGAGCCCCGGCCTGGCAGAGCGGCGCGCCTCTCTGCCCACCCGGCTTGGCGACGAGAGGGCGCGTGCCACGCCTGCCGGGCAAAGCCAAGCGCCCGCCTGCGACACAGCGCCTTTGGGGGCGGCGGGGGGGAATGGCTGACGGGGCCCAAAGGGCCCCGGAGGGCCGCCAGGGTTGGGAGGACCCGGGCCCTGGGTTTCGGCCGCGAGCTCGGCCACCTGTTCCG
>JAPVLO010003442.1:0-22349 GCA_027257055.1 Cephalopachus bancanus | reverse complement strand
ATTGGCAGTAGTGGGAAACTGCCTGGGGAAGAGAGGGCACACCTCATCAACAAGGGTACCTGCACAAATAATATTTGTATACCTAACCCTGAATTGTACCTCACAATTTTAAAATAAAAATAAAAAGTGGTATATATGCACCATGGAATACTACACAGCCATGAAAAAAAATAATGATGTCATGTCCATTGCAGCAACATGGATGGAACTTGAGATCATCATCTAAGTGAACTGACTCAAAAACAGAAGACTAAACACTGCAGGTTCTCACTCATATGCGGGAGTCCAATGGTCATGAAGATGGAAATAAAAGAGACGGGGGACACCAAAACAAGATGAGGGGGTACAGGAGCTAGGATTCAGAAATTACCTGTGGGGTACAATGTTCACCATTTGAAGAATGAGCCACCTGTGATACAATCCTCACCACTACACAATACATACATGTGTACCCCAGAATCTAAATTTTTTTTAAAGTAGACAAGTTTCAATCGATGAGCATTCTACAAAATACCAATACTCCACAAAACTCAGTCATCAAAAGCAAGGAAAGTCTGAGAAACAGTCAGCCAATAGTAGCCATTAGAGACATGATGAATAAGTAAAATTTGGCATTTTGGATAGGAGACAGGATTATTAAACTATATATGGAAAAACTAAAAAAAAATTGAATACGGTGTGAACTTTTTAGTTAATAATAATGAATCAACATTGGTTCATTAATTGTAACAAATGTACCATTCTTATGTAAGTTATGGTGTATATAAGAATTCTATACTATGTTCAAAATTTTTCTGTAAATTTAACAGTGTTAAAAATTAAAAGTATATTAAAAGACAAATGAATGCACCATTAACACCATGTAATTTTCTAAATTTTTTAAAGTATTCTATGATATCCCAATCCTAAAAACTTCTATCTTTTGGAACTTTCAAAGTTCTTTCATAGTGATAACCTCTTTGATTCTCATTAGAATTCTCTGATACAACTAATATAGCTATTATTCTTATTCTCGTTTTATAGAATAGGAAAGTAAAGTCAAGAAACATTACATACTTTGCTTGAGAACATTCAGCAAAAGAAGTCACAAAGGCAAATTTCTAACTCTCTATCTAGTCCTTCTTTAATTACACCATTCTGATACACACCTGACCTCACTACAAAGTATTGACTTATTTATCCTGGTACTAGCAGTATTTACACAGGGTCTGATTAATAATTGACTCTGAAAAGAAAGTTTCTGATAATTAATCGTTCATGTTTAGGATTTAAAATCTTTATAACTGAGAAAATATTTACAGATAATCTTTTCAGCTTAAGCCCTTCTGTTTTGAAATGAGGGAAATGAAACTCCAAAATGTGAACTAATATGCCCAAGGTCATTGCACAACTAGCATTATCTGTGCCAGAGCTGATACCCAGTTCTAGCTGATTCCAGACATCTGGTTCTTTCTTCAACCGTATGCTAGTTAACAGGTTGTGATACGCACAAAATTCCTTTGTCTATGGCTGAAGAGTTATGAAGCAAATTGCTATAAAAATTGTAATTTTTTTCAAGATCATGGTAGCTTCCAAGCAGATGTTGCCTAAACAGCAAAAAAAAATAAAAGCTAATGTAAGCCAAGAAAGAATAGCTGTAGACAAATATTCCAGGGTATTAGTTTGAACCATTTGAAATAATTGATTTTAAACTATTTTACTGATTTACAAAAATGGCAATTTTGTATGATTCAATTGAATGGTTCCTGGCAATTTTAGTAATGTAGGATAGCAAAGGAAACCTGCTTATCATATTGGCATGTATACTAAAATGCTGCCAACTGCATGAACCTTTATTTTGTATTAAAATTATTTTTTTCATTTCTTTGGATTTAATCTGACTTTTTTTAGATTAAAAAGTATAGTTTATTTTAAAAGTAAATTAGAGAGAGAAACAGAAGGGAAAGAGAAGATTCACCTCCCTGAGGTGGGGGAGGGAGCCAAAGCCAGGAAGCATGGCAACAGCCATAGTGCAAAGAGCACACGGACACACCATAATCTGACATTTTTAATCAGCACTTTAAGCTGAATGCTTTCTAAAAATTCTCAGTTTTTATCTTTAGTTAATATATTATTACTCATGAAATTTTTTCCTTAAAATAACCTTTTGATTGCACTCACCAGTTTTTATATATACTATTTTTGTTATTATTCAGTTCTAAGTATTTTCCAATTTCTTTAGCATTTTTTCATTGACTTCAGATCACTGTAAAAGTGTGTTTTTTTAAACATCCAATTTGGGAACATATTTTTAGCTAAGTTGTTATTGATTTCAAATGTAATTTTATTATGGCCAAAACATATAATTTAAATAGAAAAGTCAGATACTGAAGCAATACAAAAATTTAAATCAGGGACCACCTTTGGATATTTAATATTAAGAGTAAAGAGTCTTTGGGGGGAAAAGGAGGCGCGCTAAGCTAGGCAGTAACCCTAGAAGTTATTGGTTAGATTGGCCAATTTCTGATTTTAAAGTTGAGATGAAGTTACAGTCTTAGCTGGAGTTCTCTGGAAAGTCAAAAACTGAGACCTAAGCATAAATACTTATAGTTTGGGAATGAGATCTCAAGGAATAAGAATATAGGACAGGAAGACTGAAAAAGGAAAGAAGGAAAATGCAATAAAAAAATGTGCACCGGTTGGCCACACCCAGGGCTTTTATAAGGTTCTTGTCAGGATCTTTAAAAAAATCCCTCATTAGAAATTTGTCACAGAATCATCTACCTTAGCAGACTAATGGAAAGGCCTTTATCTATTGCCTGTGTGTTGCTGGGTCAAGGGTAGCCCTACTGACACTAATTCCCCACACTTCCAGTTTGTATGTACATGGATGTAGGAAAGATCCTATGATTTAAAGAAACCCCAAGGGAGGATGTGAAAGGTTCAAGGAGCAGGCCTGAGCCATGGTAGTGTCCTATTGCACCTGGAAAAGTTTGATCAAAAAACCCCAAAAAACAAACAAACAAAAGAAACCTGATAGACCGGATGCAATGGCTCCATCCTGTAATCCCTGCACTTTGAGAGATTGAGGTGAGGGGACTGCCTGAGCCCACAGTTCAAGAACAGCCTGAGCAACTTGGCAAGACCTCATCTCTATAACAAATTTTAAAAAGTCAAAAAAAAAAAATAATAATAAATAATAATGAAAAAAAAACAAGCAGGGTGTGGTAGTGCATGCCTGTAGTTTCAGCTACTTGGAAGGCTGAGGCAGAGGGATCACCTAAACCCAGCAGGTCAATGCTGGGGTGGCTGTGCCACTGCACTCCAGTCTAGGTGACGAAGTGATGAATGAGTTTCCAACTGAAAAAAAAAGAAAAAAAAAAAACACTTGATGATAACAGTTGACAAAGCATTGCTCGAGTAACAAGTGTGGCCAAAGACATGAAATTGCCACCAAAAAAAGGTGCTCAGTATTGCTCCTGATGCTAACTAAATTTCATTTTGCTTTCCTTTGTCTCTTGTGTGTGTATTATCATGGTTCCTTATGAGAAAAAAAGGTCAATTCGGTCAAAAGATTCAAATATTCCTGGAGCCTCTGGCTGCAATTACTTCTGAAAATATAGATGGAATCTTGACATCTCCTTTGCCCTATTTTAAACCACTTAATAGTTTTCCATTCTCTTGGAATAAAGACAGGATACCTTTTGTACCTTGCCTAATTTAAGTCTCATTTTGTACCAATCTCCCCCATCTTTCTCCAGACACATTTGCCTTTTTACTCACCATAAAAAGCCATGCTTCTTTCTCCTAGAGGTTTCCATACAGTCTTTTCTGTCTACCCTTGGTTAACTTTACTCATTGTTTAAATCTTATCTCAAATATCTAAGGTCATCCTCCAGGAATCCATGTCTGTTTCCAAAAACTTCCTTAGATCTTCTTGTTGTTACATGACCTCACAATATTTAATACTATTTAAAACTGTGTATTTATTTGCATGCTTATGTGACCAATAGCTGTCATATTCACTAAAATGTAAACATCATGAGGACAAAAAGTGAGTCTGTAATTGATCGTAATAAATCTAATGCCTGGAACTTACTTTTGTGCACATAAGAAAAAAAATATGTATAGAATCAAAGATTTCTTTAAAAATCATCAATGTTCTCTCTGCCCTTTTGGGTGTAATATAAAATTCTTGGTTCTTATCATTTAGTAACCATTTCTCAGAAACCTCATGCTTTCCAGACTGCTTATGTTTTAGTCCCTTTGAGCTACTTTGTTCACTAGTTTCTGCCCTTAAACCTTCTCTCTCATTGTGTTCCATAGTTGAAATGTCCATTTATGTTCTACCTATCATAATTCCTCCACCCTGAAGTCCAGGCCATGGCTTCTTTCAGATTCATAGTAATTAATCTTCCTGCAGAACTCCTGAAGCCATTTTTCTCATCTCCTCCCCTCTCCTCTCCTCTCCTCCCATCTCCTCCCCTCCCCTCCCCCCCTCTCTCCCTTCCCCTCCTCTCCCCCCCCCTTCCCTTCTTTCTCTCTCTCTCCTCTCTCTCTTTTCTCTCTCTCTCTCTCTCTCTCTCTCTCTCTCCCCCTCTCTCCCCCTCCCTCTATACTGTCAGTTCCTGGTCTAATGGGTGCACCTTATTTCAAAACCTAAGCCAGAGGTCTCTAGTTGACAGATGGAGCCAAGCCCATAGTTATCTCTTTTTTTTTAATTCTACATAATAACTCAATTGACAAATGCCAATAATAGCTAAGAATTGACTGAAATGCCTAATATAGAACAACTGGGATAAATTAAAGTTTACTTATCTGACTTACATATGATACAATTAGCATAGTCAGAATGCCCAGTAGAGAAATTAGCCAGGGTCTCCAAGGTACTGAGACATGTAGATTTCTGGACCAAAGCCTAGCAGTTGCAGATGACAACAACCATATAAGCAATAATTACATCAGAATTCTCAGAATCATAACAGTCACTTTTGTTCACTTAAGTTAATCTATATGTTCCAAGAACCACCTCATTTTTGGCCTGAAGCATCCATCAATCTTAAAGCTCTATAATTTACAGTGTAACCATGAGCGATGTGATCTTTTACCAAGAACTCATACACCACCCTCACATACTCCAGGCTATATCAAGTCAAAATGAGAATTTTTTGTGCTACATACAGAACCAGAAAAAAAACTCATTTTGCCAGACACCTCTGGAGAATAATAATGAGCTCCACCATTTAGCTCATTCTATAGGTTCACATATTGTCACTGTTGTTATTGTTTTAGGTTTTCTTTTGTTTACAGTATCTGAAGTAAAAAGATTGCACACAGAAATCCAGATTTCTTATTTTTTTTAAAAATTCAGAGGGCAACAGTGAACACATCTTTCTCCATGGCTACAAAGAGGTGAATGGTAACTGTCCTTTCAAAAAGAGATTCTTCAATTTGTCCTATTTCCCTCCACCCACTATTGCATTTTCAGGGACAATTGTATTTATTTCTATTATATACCTGGATGCTCTAGGTCTATGCCTTTTTTAATTCTCATCTAAATTGCAAGTTCTTTGTGGGCAGGGGCCTTGCCCTACTTAGATCAACATTTTCTTGATTGCTGAGCACTGAGAAAAGTAGACTTGTAGTAAGAGTGGTGGACATAGAGTTCAATTTCCAGTTCATCCCCTTGGTAACTTTATGGCCCTGAGAGTGTTTCCTCATTTGTCAAGTAGAAATAGCTATAACATCCATTTAATAAAATTATTGTGAATTAGATAATATTATGCAAAGTATCAGACATATAATAGATGCAATAAATGCTCATTTATCATTTTTGGTTTTTATTTGATTGATTGCAGAAAAACCTGTAAAGAAAAATGAAGTCTAGATCATCAAACCAGCAAGAGACACATTAAACAGATGGCAAGGCAACAAGGAGATGAGGCATGAGAGAGCAATTTGAAGAAGCCAGCAATGGTGAGGTTTAATCAATATGGAAATGTGGGCACAAAAGGACCTGAATGATGTTGAATATATTTTCTTCTCCAATAATGAAGATACAAAGTCACACCAACAGGCTGTGCAGAGCTCCCAGTTTAGTATACCAGGGATGTTCTCATCCTGTGTTATCCTGTAATTTGCATAGTAAATGAAAGTGAAGTCTGATATAGGGACACAGAGCCTGCTGAGGCTGGCTCACTCTCACAGGCCAGGTGGGCAGGCCAATCTGCAACATAAAATAATACTCACACCCTTCATAGTTGCTCTCTGTAAGGACAAGTAATGGCAAACACACAGTAATTACTATTACATTGGTTTAGTTATTATCACTCATTTAAATTTGTATCGCTTATGCTAAGGTATATTGAGCACCTGTTTTGATTAGGATCTCTGCTAAATGCTTTATATAATTTTCCACAACTAATTGTCAGCACAACTCTATAAAGTAAGTTAGAATACATGCTATTACTGTCCTCCTTTTATTAAGTAAGGAACATAAGGTCCATGGGAATTAAGTAGCTTGAAATTTCTCATATGGTTGGCAAGTGGTGGAGCCACAATTAGAGCTAACATCTGTCTGATTTCAGATCCCTTGTTCTTAACTTCTTAGAGATAAATCTCATCATCCTTGATACTACCAACAACAGTGACATAACCATCATTGTTCAGAATTATCAAATGCAGTCACTGCCTTTTATTGGTTTGTGTTCTACAAAAGATGAAAAAGTATGTGAATAAATTAAAGGCTGTGACTACCTTGACATCTATCATTGTATATTGTTTTTGATTTTTTTCTATCTCTTCTGTCCTGATATCCCTATAAAGGTTAGTAAGAGGATCAGTTAACCTAAGTCCATCTAACAAAATATTCCAGTGCTTATGTTCTCCTCTGCAACAAACCCACCAGTAATCCTCCAATTTTAACTTTAAACTAACAAAGAATATATCATTTGGTAGCACAAGCTAGCTAGTCTTTCCCCTATGTCTTCATCCACTGATCCCACTTCCATTTTCTAGAGTCTCACTGATCAAATCTAGCAGTACTAATATAGAAGAAGAGAAAAATAAGCAGAATACACATGGGGAAAATATTATATAGATTATATAGATGCAAAAAGTAAAGCAATTCCTATAAAACCATTACTTTTTGCAAATCTGCGAAAAATTTCTGCGTTATTAGTGGCCTTCTTTGGCATTTGTTGGAGCAAGCAAGTAGTTTTTTTGGATAACTACTTTGAATTGCTTAATTCTAAAGGCTTACTTAACCCTGTCACAACTTAATTTGTATTCCAATGTCATTCTCTGGTTTTTGCAGTTTTTCCCAAATACAAGCACTAATGTCTCCTATTTTAAGATTATATCCATAACCCAGTCTTGGCCAAGACAGTGAACCAATCAGTAGCTATTAATCAATTTATCAACAAAAATATACTGAATATCAATTGTGTCCTAGATACTGCAATAGATACTAGCAATAAAGCCAAATTTATTAAACAAAACAAAGTCTTTTTTTTAACAAAAAGGTCCTGCCAATGTTGAAGTTTATATTCTAGTGTACACTTACTGTAAATTACAAGGTTTTTCTGAGTTGGAGTCTCACTCCGTGGCCCAGGCTGGAGTGCAGTGGCATTCCACAACCACCTAAGTGTCAACCTGCTGTGCTCCGGTGATCCTTCCACTTCAGCCTTGCAAGTAGCCAGAACTACAGGTGTGTGCTTCTGCGTCCTGTTAATTTTTGATTTATTGTAGAGACAGGTCTCGGCAAGTTGTCTGGGCTGGTCTCAAACCCGTAGGCTTAGGAAATCCACTCGCCTCAGCCTCCCAAAGTGCTGGAATTACACTTATTTGACCACCAAACCCGGTCAAATAAAAATTATTTATTCTGACAAATGCTACAAAGAAAATCAAGCATGCAATAGGACTGAAAGTGACTAGGAAGGATGCCATATTACGTGATGTCATTGGGAACTTCCCTCTGATGAGTCAACATTTGAGCAATGACTTTCAGGAAGTAAGAGAGAAAATTCTGTGTATTTCCAGGAAGGGTGAACAGTATGCACTGTCCCTGAAGTGGAAATATGCTTGGTGTACACAAAGAGCAGAGAAAAAAAAAAGAGTGAGCCAAAGGGTGGGGGTGAAAGATAATGAGAGAAAAGAAGGGGTGGGGGCAAATCATGTGAAGCCCTTTTAATCCAGGACAATAAATTTTTGTTTTTTTTTTCTGGTAGCTGTGGAAAGATTTTGAGCATAGGAGAACTGCTCTGGCTGATGAATAGAAATAATTAAAATACAAAGAATGAAAGTGGAGATTTCAGTTAGGAAGATATTAGAGTAGACAAATAAAAAGTGTGATGACTTGGACCATGGTAGGAACGTGGGAGGTGATGGGAAATGTCCAGATTTGGGATATAAAAATATAGAATAGATTATACGTTATATTCATTTTCTATGGTTTCCATAATAAATACCATAGACACAGAATACCACAAGTGTCCTAAACAACAGAAATTTATTTTCTCACGGTTCTGGAGGCCAAAGTTCCAGTTCAAGGTGTTGGTAAGTTTAGTTTCTTCTGAGACCTTTCTCTTTGACTTACCAATGACCACCTTCTTTCAGTGTTTACACATGGTCATGCCTCTGTGCACCAAATGTCTGTGTCCTAATCTCCTCCCATAAAGACACCAGTTAAATTGTCTTAGAGCCCACTCATATGACCTTATGTTATTTTTAATTGCTTTTTTAATGGTCTAGTCTTTAAATATAGTCATATTTCAAGGTACGGGAGGCTAAGGCTTCAACATATGAATTTGGATGTGATAACTAAGCTCATAACAGATGAAGATTGTCAGAGGAATAGAGAACATGAGAATGGCCCTAATTTTTTTTTTCTATCCTGAGCTCTAAGAAGACTGAAGTTTCCATTTACTGAAAAGGGAAGAAAGGGGTGGGGGAAGTCAGTTTGAAGGTAAAAATCATTGGGGAAGCAATGTTGAGTAGGCAATTGGTCTTGATACTGGAATTCATGGAAAGGTCAGGAATAGAAACATATATTGAGATGTTTGCCAGCAATATATATGATTTTTATAATATGGAATAGTTAAAATTGTCTAGAAAGTGTGTTCAGACGTAGAATAAAATAAGTATGCAGGCTGAAACCTAAGCCTTTCCAGTATGAAAAAGTGTAAGAGTAAAAGACTGAGGAGGAGTGACCACTGAGGCAGGAGGAGGACCCAGAAAGTATGTATTTGAGACGCATGGTAAACAAAACATTTCAAGATGGAAAGAAGGCTTAAATGTATCACAGTATTTCAACAAGATGAATAAAAAGAAGACTGAGAGTAGGTCACTGCCTTTTTCCATGCAAAGGTTGTTAGCGACAAAAGCAATATTGGCAAAGTGATAGAGATGAAAGCTTAATTCTCTACATACGACTGATGAGTTCTGAAACTCATTTTGCTTCCTTATTCCCGGTATCCAGAGCATGTGAGTAGATAGAAATCCTCTGTGTCTTCACCAAGACCAAGTTTTTTTCAGAATCTCCTATAATTAGGTCAGAACTTCCTCAACTTGATTAGGAACCTGATAGTTCATCTAGGCTTTGTCACCTTATTTCTTCCATGTGATGAAGTCAACTGCTCCTTGGGGTTTTTTTTCTGAGTCAAATGAACCACCTAAAACTAAAATTTTTTCCCTGATCTCAGTCTAAGAATTTAAGTAGTTTGCCTAGAACTACTTGTTTTCATCTTAGACATTGTATCTGATTATAACTACAATAGAAAATTGCTTAACTAGGAAACCAAGTACAGAAATAATTCATACCACAAATTCTTCTAAAATATATTTTCACAATTATCGATTTTATAAATTAAATGATTTCTAAAATTAAATCAGTACTTGCTATAATGAATAACATATAAGGTGGTCAGATTCATCAAGCCATGACAGCATAGTGGTCCTATTACTTGGATATGGTGGCATGTTTCATAACAGATCACTGAAATGATTTCACACTGATAACATACAATTGTGATTATAGTTAGTCATTTTATGTTTTGGCCAGTGAAATCTGTATTAGAAAATAAATTGCTATCAGAAAAATACACACAAATTATATAAATTTTGAATAAGCTGAGCTTAGAAATGTTATCCTCCTCTTCCTCACTGTCCAATCAGACATGCTCTGTATGTCTATCTAAAAACTGTTCTTGTGTTTCTTTTCTTTTTTTTTAAATTCAGTATCTTACTCTGTCGCCCAGGCTGGAGTGCAGTGGCATGTTCATGGCCACCTCAACCTCTACCTGCTGTGCTTAGGCTATCCTTCTGCCTCAGCCTTCCAAGTAGCTGGAACTACAGATGCATGCCTCTTTATTTCTAAATCACAAAACAATCATCACTTAGTAGCAATATGCCAGCCGAGTGTGAAAACAACAACATCAAAAAACTAGACCTTATTTAGATTTAAAATTTTTGTTCTCCACCAGCGTAGTCCTGCTTCAGAGGTATGTGTTTATTTCTCACTTCTTCTGTGATGTTATTCTTCTTTCTCTATTTACTAGGTTACTTTTGGTACAGTCTGGATTGAAGAAAGGACATAGAAGAAGTTTTGAGGCAGAAAAAGTCTAAGAGACAGAAAGGAGTCACTGGCATGCCACATGGGCTCTCTAAGTTTAAGAGATATTTAAACTGACTCTCATAAAAAAACTTTAGTAGTTCTTTGGAGAAGCCCCTTCAATCGATTGCTATAATCTCTTCATACAGTGTCCACATGGTTTATACACTCCCTTTTCAACCCCAAGTTGCATGTGGTAACATATATATATATATATTATATATGCTTTCCTTTGTTTTTTGGTGCCTGCCTGCCTTATTATCTTTCCAGGCTCCCTGCTTAAGCAATGTCCTTTTAACATAATCCCAGGAGCTCACTTTCTCTCTCTCTCTCTCTCTCTCTCTCTCTCTCTCCTCTCTCTCTCTCTCTCTCTCTCTCCTCTCTCTCCTCTCTCTTTTCCTCTCTCTCTCTTCTCTCTCTCTCCTCTCCCTTTCTTTCTCTCTCTGTCTTCCCCCCCCTTTTTCCCCCTTCTCTTTCTTTCTCTCATACAAAGGCATATATATCTTTGTTCCTCAGTACATGCACTTGACTCACCATTGGTACTTCTAAAGCACAGTTACCACCTTCATTCTACTTATACCCAGGCAATTCCAGACACACAAGTTCAATTTTAGACCACCAAGGCATAGGTCCAGGACTAATATCTGCATCTTGACAGACTTTAAGAAAAGTCAAGTTCTCAGATGGTTTTCTTGAAGCTCTTCTAACTAAGCACAAAGAAAAGAATTACCAATAACACTTCCCCATTAGTCCAAAGGACACTGAAAGAAATGCAACCCATATTTCCCAAACCCAATCTTTTGACCACTCCAAAACTTTTGGATAGCTGAAGTGGAAAGTGTTCTAAATCGATTGAAAAAATGGTACTTCACTGACTGCTACTTTGTAAGTTTCATTCAAGTAGTTTTGTACCTCACTTTGAAATGCGGGAGTATTTGCCACCTATTTTACTTGTTTTCTTGAGATTTTAGAAAATAATTATAGATAACATATCATTTTAATATCTTGTTACTTTAACATATGTTACATAATTAAAACTTCTGAGGAATAATTAATTTATTCAAATTCCAGGAGGAAATGTTCAGCCAAAACTAATCAAACATTTCTCACATCAGTTTCCATTGCTCCCCTCAAGCATCCCAGTAGAATCTCTTATATATAGGCACAGGCAATATTCTTTTTTACATTTTTTCCTTTATTTCTAGGTAAAGACACTTCTATTGGCCTTTAAAGGATAGCCTTGTTATACAATAGAATATTACTCAGCAAAACAATAAAGAACTAGAGATACATGCAACAACAAGCATGATAAAATAACTACCCTGAGTAAAATGAGCCAGTCACAAAATAGTACATTTTTATGATTTCATTTACATGAAACACTAGAAAATAAAAATATAAATATTTAAGTAGATTGTGATGGCTTAGAGAATGTGAGAAAGTTTTATTGGAACAGGGTACAGGATTTTTGGAGGTGGTAGAAATGCTTATAGTAGTGAACAGGTGAGAATATGTGAAAACGTGGGTAAAGTCGTCAAAATTCATCAAAATGTATACTTTAGATGGTTTTTTTTATTTTATGTAAATTATAGCTCAATTAGGATTATTTTAAAAATATAAGCTTATATGCACATGTATACACATATATGTATATACATATATACATATGCATAAATTTGTATGTATATATACACATAACTTCTAAATTATACACAAATAATTTTACAGATATACATATATGTTTATTATGAATTCGGTGTGAGAGCTATGCAGCTAGACTACATTATATTGCCCTTATATAATTGATTCTATTGAATTGTGATATAGTGTATGCCTCATCATAAAGCTCCCAAAGGACATAGTAAAAGGTAGCATCATCAACTCAAACTGCATTTTTTTAAGGAATGCTTTCCACTGAGTCATTTGCCATGGTATACAATATTCTTTTTATGAGGACTAACAAGAGAAATTTCAATAATATGTGAGTTATTTGCAAACAATGCATTGTGTTTTGTTTGTTTGTTTTTTACCCTATGAATACTGAATCATATCAAGGATCATTTTTCTCCTCCCAGGTTACTTGTACAAAACTCAGAGCTTTGAAACCTACGAATTTCATGTTATTCATTCTAGATATTAGTACAACTTCCTGTTTCTCTTATTTTTCCTCATAGACATTAAAGTCTGTTACATTGATATTGATTTTTTTATTGAAAAGGAAATGAAGAAAGTAAAGTAAAAAGCTGATCCTTAAAAACATCTGTCAACTGAAGAGAAAGACTACAGGGGACAATAAATGCAACCAGGCCAATCATTAAACTCCAAATGCTAAAAACTTGCTCAATTGCCTTTGATACATGCAAAACACAAAATTTCATCCCAGAATCCAGACACAGATAAAGCAGAACCCGTTTTATACCATGACTAGAAAGACTTTGAATCTTCTCTTGAAAACCAAATAAAATAATTATATGAAAGTCACTTCAATTTTATTAAGTGAAGAAAAGGAGCCAGGCTCGGTGGCTCAGCCTATAATCCCACGCCTTTGGGAGGCTGAGGTGAGTGGATTGCATGAGCCTGCGGGTTCGAGACCCGCCTGGGCAGCAAGACCTCATCTCTACAATAAATCAAAAAATCAGCTGGGTGTGGTAGCGCATGCCTGTAATTCCGGCTACTTGGAAGGCTGAGGCGGAAGGATCGCCAGAGCCCAGCAGGTCGAGGCTGCGGTGGCCGGGAGTGGCCACTGCACTCCAGTCTGGGCAACAGAGTGAGACTCCAACTCAAAAAAAAAAAAAAGAAAAGAAAAGAAAAGGAGGTTTTTAAAATGCTCATCTCACTGTGATAATTTATGCATTAATTAAAATAGTGCGTATAAGAAAGTCTGACAGTGTTGGAGTTTAAAATAATTTTTATAAAATTAAATTATACAAACTGTATCTAAGAATACAATAGTTGGTGACTTATTAAGAAGGAAAGAGTAAAGCAGAGTGTGCATACTACAAATAGCTACTTCTCAAACAACAGGAGCATGAAATAAAAAATGATGTATAGCTATTTCAGTATTTTTTTTTTATGAAAATTATCTGGTTGTTATTGCTCTGCATAGATTCCTTTGCAGCTGTTCTCAAGTTCACTAACCATCTTGCATGTGTTTTATCCTGTCAACACGTTCCTCATATCCTCTTCCATTACCCTTCTCAAGCATCCCAGTAGAATCTCATCTATATGAGTCCAAGTAACATTTTTTTCACATTTTTCCTATTATTTCTAGTTTGCGCTCAGCATGTCTTCCAGGGAGGGAGTGAAGCAGTGCCAAGACTTTATTCAGCTTTAGTGATAAAAATGGTTAAGCATGCTCCAATTTCTCTCTCCAGGTCCACAGGAGGTAAAGCTTTTATGTTCATTTACTGGTTCGTTCAACAAAGAATATTGAACATTTTCTATGTGCTAACTGATGTGTAGCCAATGACTGCAAAGTGAGTTCACAAACACTACTTTGATAATCTTCAACATCATCTTGAGGTGGTCTTGTTAGCACCTCCATGTCACAGAAGAAAAACTGATACTAAACAAGTTGGAGAGACTTTCCTAACCTAGAAATTAGACTTGTGATTTTCAATTTCTGCTGCATGGTGTATAGAAAGGCCCTCCTATGACAATATAACTAATTCCTGGATGTATTTCAACAAGTTTTACAATAAATTGCAAACACATAAGGAAGTAAGGTAAATAAAGGAGAAAAAAGAAAGAAAAGGACAGAAAGAATAACAACAGCAACAGAGAGTTAAACAAGATTTGCAAGTGGTAGAGTGTAAGAGAACATGAAAATCAGTTTACCCTAAGGTAAATGCCTATGTCAGTGCTAGACTGTATTGAACCAATGTGAAGTTGGAGAAAAAAAACTTGAGAGTTCTCCATTTTAAGCTCAGCCTCTCAAAGAGGACTAATGCAGTACTAAATCAGCAGTGCACACTAGCTTCCAACAGAAACAAGTGAAACCCTCTAAAGGGAAAAATTTCATCTATTCATACCCTCAGGATGCACACAGATTAAGTTGAACCGATACAATATTAACAAACACAAAAGGCAACAAACCAGCACATGATTCAGCAGAAATAACAAGTAATAGATTTCTTTTAACAAACCAAAGATCTCAGATATGAAATTTAATAGTAAAAAAAGTATGCATTCAATATTTAAAAGAAAAGCTTTAAGGAAGAATTTAGAACCTAGAAAGTAAAACTAACTTACTCCATGGAAAAAAAGAGAAGTAGCAGTAGAGATAGTGCCAGAAGAAAGAAAGTGGTGAGGAAAGAAATACTCATAGAGGCAATGACATCCCACGACTGAGGCAGCTGAGCAGGTGATAGTGAGGTTGCAAAAAATGAAAGAATTACTGTAAGACAGCAGCAAGCCCAGTTTACCTTAGCATTTATGGTAGTAAATGCTATATATATATTGTGGTTAAAATTCATGTCACGTTATAGTTCTGAAAGTACCAAGTTAAAAGTGGTCCATCCAGATGACTTTCTAGCAGAATTCTACAAAACATACAAGGAATTGATACCAGCCTTACTGAAAGTATTTCAGGAAATCGAGAATAATAGAACTCTCCCCAACTCATTTTATGAGGCTAACATCACATTGATACCCAAACCAGGTAAAGATACAACAAAGAGAACTGCAAGTCAGTATTCTTGATGAACATACATGCTAAAATTCTCAACAAGATCCTAGTAAACTGGACAACATATATCAAAAATCATTCACCACAACCAAGTAGGCTTCATCCCTGGGATGCAGGGCTGGTTCAACAATCCAAGACCATAAACATAATTAAATACATCAACAGATGTAAGACAAAAAACACAGGATTATAGCATTAGATGCAGAAAAAGCTTTTGAAAAATCGAGCACCTCTTCTTGATAAAAATCCTCAAACATCTAGGCATAGATGGAACATACCTCAAAATAGTAAGAGCCAATGGTCTGTGAGACTCTGTGAAAGAGAACACTCATAAAACCCTAGCTCTCTCCCAAGGGTTGCAACTCCCATCTTTGGCAGCCTAATTTTCACAGGTAGCTCAGCCGCCACCGCCACTGCCGCCACTACTCAGACATCACAGCAGTCTGGGCTGCTGCCACAGCCGCAGATGCTGCCACTGTGGTCATTGTATGCCTATGCATGAGGCAACCCTCGACTTCGAACCGTGAAGCCCCCCCTGCAAGCAGGATCTTCTGAGATCACCACTGCCTGGCTGCTGCTGCCACTGCCACTGCCATGCCATGCCCCTCACCCAGAGCCAGGCCTGTGGGGCTTCCCTCCACCCCCATGTATGGGGAGGTGGCTGCCACGGTCATGGATATCATCACCAGCTCACTCCCCTTTGGACTGCAGGCTTCAGCAGCTGCAGTGGTGAAATAGCACCACATGCTGGGGATCCAAGGTAACAACATCAAAATGGAAATGACAGATGCTTTTCCCCCCTTGATAAATTGACAAGGCCAGATCTCAGTAATGGACTGGGCAGGGAGTCCATATCTGAACTGTTCTTCACAACAGGCCAGGGGCAACTGACCCTAACTGTGAACAATTCTACCAGCCTGCAAAGACAGCTAGAATTCAGAGATGAAAGGACATTGGACTTAAAGGAAAAGTCTCGGAGTGTGCTTGGTTGGTTCTGTTAGTTTACTGACTTTAATCTATCACTTTTCCCTATTTTTTTCTTTTTTCCTTTTTTCTTATTTCTCTATAAACCCCATCTTTGTATAGAGGAATAGCACACAAATAAGGAGGTTGGTCAGCGTGTACATTAGCATCATTATATGTTTTAGTTTTTTATATGGTTGTTGGTTAGTTATCAGTCGTGGCTATTGTTTTTCTTTATATTTGTTTCAGTATTTGTGTCTGTTTTCACTTGCCAGTTGGTACGCTCATATGTTTTCCCTCTCACTCCTCTCTATCTCTCCACTCCACTCTTCACTCCACTGCCTGCTCCATTCTCTTCCCTCTGTTAACCTCATTTTGCTTTCAGTGGGAAAACCTAGAAACCCAATGCATGGACACATTCCAAGGTATTGGGAAGTGGGTTTCAGACTCTCCATACACCTGTTGGTGATACAGGGATCTGCAGAAAGATTTTGAATCACAGCTCCCCCCCTTAATTAAATCTCAAAACTGCAAAAAGGACTGCCCTCAACCTACAGTCCAACTCCAGAACTAAATAAAGCAAGAGGAAATACATTAGGCAGAATAAGAGATTGAACAAACAGAAGTAAAAGCAACCCGTGCCCCCCTGAATAACAGAATTAAAGAAGACGGGGAAGTGGAGGGAAGGGAAAAGTAGGGAGGAAAAATCTACACAAATGAAGAAAAACCAAAAGAAGAATATAGGGCTCACACAGACTCCTGGAAGGTCAGACACTGAGAAAACAGACTTCGGAACACAAACAATGAAGAGCCCCCAGAATGACTAGTCACATGCAACAAACCCAGACATTAAGACATTAATAGAAAGAATTTAAAAAATGAGGAGAGACAAGAGGAAAATAGGAAGGAGCTGATGACAGAAATAACAGCAGTAAAGAATACTGTGGTGGAAATAAATAACAAACTAATAAGCATGGAAAGAAGAATTAGCCAAGCAGAAGAAAGAATCTCAGAACTTGAAGACCAAAATAAAGGACTAACCCAAAATGTCAAAAACATAGAAAATAAGCTTAAAAAGACAGAACAAAACCATCAAGAGATAAATGATTACATCCAGAGATCCAATCTAAGAGCAATTGACCTTCCTGAGGCAGAGAGAGAGTCAGAGGCCACACTGGAACAAACATTTCATGAAATCATTCAAGAAAACTTCCTTCATCTTATCAGTGATGCAAAAATTCAAACACGAGAGAGTCAGAGAACCCTTGCAAGACAACAAATGAGAAGAACAACTCCCAGACACATAATAAGTCACCTAAACAAAGTAGCTAAAAAAAAAAAACCCTGAAGGCAGTAAGAAAAAAAGGTCAGACTACCTGCCGGGGAAGACCAATTAGAATAGCAGCAGATTTATCTACAGAAACACTCCGGACTAGGAAAGCCTGGAGCCCTATCTTCAAGGTTCTAAAAGATAAAAAATTTCAATCAAGAATAACCTACCAAGCCAAGCTAAACTTCATCAGTGAGGGAGAATTGAAATCTTTCCCAGATATCCAATCCCTAAGAACCTACACTGCCACCAGACCACCTCTGCAAGAAACACTTAAGAAAGTACTGAACACAGAAGTAAAGGAAAAAAGAACAACAACATTCTTCACAAGAGTACAGGCAAAAGATTAAAAACACACATGAACCAACTCCAAAACCAAAAGAAAGACAACAAACAAACAGGAATAACAACTCTGTAAGAACATTATGACAGGGAACAACTCTCGCATTTCAATAATTAGCCTAAATGTGAAAGGACTAAATGCACCACTGAAAAGACGTAGAATGACAATATAGATAAAATATCACCAGACAACAATTTATTGCCTTCAAGAGACTCACTTCTCTAGAAAGGACACTCACAGACTCAAATTAAGAGGATGGGAAACAAACTTTCAGATGAACAGAACACAAAAGAAAGGAGAAGTCACGATCTTAAAATCAGACAAAATACTCTTTAAGCTATTAAAAAAGTAAAAAGATACAGAAGGCCACTATATAATGATAAAAGGCTCAATCCATCAACAAGAAATATCCATCTTAAACATATATGCACCCAACATAGAAGCGCCTACATTCATAAAGTAGCTTCTATAGAAACTCAAAAAAGATATCAACTCTAACAAGATCATAGCTGGGAACTTCAATTCCCCACTCACAACTCTAGACAGATCATCAAGAAAAAAATAGGCAACGACATCCTGAAACTCAATGTGACTCTTGACCAAATGGACTTAGCTGATAAATACAGAACACTCCATCCAACGAGCACAGAATACACATTCTACATATCACTGCATAGAATGTACTCTAAGATCGACCACATACTTGGCCATAAATCAAGCATAAGCAAATTGAAAAGGACTGAAATTTTACCATGCACCTTCTTGGACCACAGTGGAATAAAAATAAACATCAACACAAACAAGGTCTCCCCAAAACCCACAAAGACATGGACACTAAACAGCATGATGCTAAATAACTCCTGTGTCAATGATAAAATCAAAACAGAGATTGAAAGATATCTAGAAACAAATGAAAATAAAGAAACAACTTACCAAAAATCTCTGGGATGCCATGAAAGCTGTAGTAAGAGGGGAATTCATATCTCTACAAATGCACATGAAGAAAATGGAAGGATCACAAATTAACAGTCTAAGAAGCCACCAAAGGAAGCTGGAAAAGTAAGACCACCAAAATCCTAACATCAGCAGAAGAATCCAGATCACCAAAATAAAAGCCCAAATCCAGGACATAGAAGACAAAAAGATAATTCAAAAAATAAATGAAACAAAGAGTTGGTTCTTTGAAAGGATAAACAAGATCGATGGTCCCCTAGCTAGATTGACCAAGAAAAAGAGAGAAAAAGCCCAAATAAACACAATCAGAAACACAAAAGATGAACTCACATCTGACCCTGAAGAAATACAAAAGATCATTACAGACTACTGTGTACACTTGTATGGGAACAAACTTGAAACCTTAAGGAAATGGAGGATTTTCTGACATCACACAACCTGCCTAGGTTGAAACAAGAAGAAATTGAGACCCTAAATAGACCAATAACAATCAAGAAAATTGACTACATAATAAGAAAACTACCTACAAAAAAAGCCCTGGACCTGATGGCTTTCCAGCAGACTTCTATAAGACATTTAAGGAGGAGCTGATAACAATCCTACTGAAAGTATTCCAGGTGATTGAGAAAGAGGGAACTCTCTCCAAATCAGTTTTTGAAGCTAACATCACATTGATACTCAAGCCAGGTAAAGACCCAGCAAAGAAAGAGAACTACAGGCCAATATCTTTGATGAATATAGATGCTAAAATTCTCAACAAGATCCTAGCAAACCAGATTCAACAACACATCTCAAAAATCATTCATCATGACCAAGTAGGCTTCATCCCTGGGATGCTAGGCTGGTTCAACATTCGTAAAACCATAAATGTAATTAAATACATTAACAGATGTCAAAACAAAAACCACATGATTATATCTTTAGATGCAGAAAAAGCTTTTGATAAAATTCAGCACCCCTTCTTGATAAAAACCCCCAAACATGTAGGCATACATGGAACATACCTCAAAATAGTAAAAGCCATCTACAAGAAACCCACAGTCAGCATACTCTTAAATGGACAAAAATTGGAACCACTTCCCTGAAAACTGGAACAAGACAAGGGTGCCCACTCTTACCCCTCCTGCTCAATATAGTATTGGAAGTCCTGGCTAGAGCAATCAGAGAAGAGAAGGCAAATGCAGGGGTATCCAAATAGGAATAAGGATGTCAAGTTATCTCTCTTTGCAGATGACATGATTGTGTATCATATGACCCAACAATTTCTATTCTAAGAATTCACAAAAATAATTGAAACGGAAACTCAAATGTGATACAACAAAAAATGGAAATAACTAAAGTGTCCATAAGTAGATAAAGAAAATGTATTATAGGCATGCAGGGGAATATTAGTCAGGCATAGAAAGCAATGGAGATCTGATACATGTTACAATATGGATTAACTTTAAAAATATTATTCTAAGTAAAGTAATCCAGAAACAGAAGGACAAGTGTTATAATTTTACTTATAAGAAATATATAGAATAGGCAAATTTATAGTGCCAGAAAATTAGGGATTAATAGAAGCTGAGGAGAGGGAAGAATGAGACATTATTGCTTAATGGGTACAGAGTTTCTGTTTGGGGTGATTACAAAGTTTTGGAAATAAATAATGCTAACAATTGCATAATATTGTGAGTGCAATTAATGGTCACTGAATTGTACAGCTCAGATGGTTAAATTTGGAAATGTATTATATATACTTATATACATGCATAATATATACAATTTGATAAATTATCAAGTGTTGAGAAAAACTATTTTGAGAATTCTGACATAGAGAAATGCAGAAAGAACAATTAAAAGAGTGTCATAGGATCCAAAGACAGTATGCCAAGATTTCCAGAAGAAAGATGTGGTAAACATCACTTAAGACTAACAGGTACATAAACTAATACACTCTCAAGTAACATGTAGGGATGTGAAGAGAAAGACAAACTATTTTCCTTTGGCTTACAAAGAAAGAGATGAAATAGACCTCTCCAAAACACTGCATTCAAAGTATAGATGCATTAGTTTAAAGCTATAAGAAATTCTATTTAGTCTACCTAGACAACTTTTCTTTCTTTTAAATTCCCTCTCAACATACCAATATATATACTAGTTATCTTTATCCTCCATGATATCTCGGTGTTTGGTGTCAAAAGTGAAAATCAGTGGACTTCCAGTTCTGAAAGATCTGAGATTCTATTCCAGACCCATCACTTTTTAGGTTTGTAATACTGGCCTAATCAACTGACTTTTCTTGGATTCAGTTTTTTAATATATTAAATAAAGACAATATTTACTTTATAAGAACTATAACAAAACTGCCAGCGGAGGGAGGGGCACACCTCATCAACAAGAGTAACTGGACATTTGCATACCTAACCCTGAATTGTGCCCCACATCTTTTTTTTTTTTTTTTTTTGAGTTGGAGTCTCACTCTGTCGCCCAGACTGGAATGCAGTGGCCGCTCCTGGCCACCGCAGCCTCGACCTGCTGGGCTCCGGCGATCCTTCCCCCTCAGCCTTCCAAGTAGCCGGAATTACAGGCATGCGCTACCACGCCGGCTGATTTTTTGATTTATTGTAGAGATGAGGTCTTGCTGCCCAGATGGGTCTCAAACCCGTGGGCTCAGGCAATCCACTCACCTCAGCTTCCCAAAGGCGTGGGATTACAGGCTGAGCCACCGAGCCTGGCCCCCACATCTTTAAAATAAAAAAATTTTGAAAAAAAAGAACTATATTGATAACTAGGAATAATATATGTTCCAGACATCTTATAAAGTTTTGAGGACCAAACCTAAATTAGCATAGACATTTATTAAATAATAATGTCTAATATCACATTTTCTTGTTTAGATGTCTATTTTCCTTGAGCTTATAAACTGTCTCTTCAATCTATTTCCAGTTTCTAACACACTATCTAGAATACATTAGGCTTAACTGCATGTCTCCATGTAGGGGATCTACTTAGACACAACTAAAATTCTGACTCACATGAGGTATATTGTGGCATCAGTAAGATATAGAACAGAAAAAAATTTTTTGCCAGCAGGGCAGCATCAAGCAATCCTTATTAGCAGGAATTTTTGTAGTCACTCAGCACATCAGCGTGCTCATCTCTCTGGGAAATTTCTGTTTCCCAGGTGACTGCTCAGATACAAGGAGATGAAACTCACATAAGTCTGATTATTAGTTATCTATTGATGCATAACAAATTGTTTCAAAAGTTGCTGGTCTAAATCAGCAAACCTTTTTTTTCCTTTAGTCTCTGTTTCATCTATATGTCAAGAAACTGGGTCTAATTTAGCTGAGTCTTCTGGGTTAGTGTTTCTCACAAGGCTGTAATCAACGTGTCAACCAGGAATGCAGTAATCTCAAGACTAGACTTGAGGAAAATTCACTTACAAACTCATTGCCTTGTTTGTTAACAGAGTTCAGTTCCTCACAGGCTGTTGGAC
>JAPVLO010003441.1:0-22490 GCA_027257055.1 Cephalopachus bancanus | reverse complement strand
AATCTTCACCACAATCAAAATAGGGAACATATCTATTATTCTTCATAGCTTCCTTGAACCCCTTTGTAATCTTTTCTTTCCTCCACGCTCTGGATTTTATGGCCTCCAAACTGAAGTCCCTAGGCAACCATGTATGCACTTTAGATTACCTTGTGTTAGATTAGAGTTGGTACTTTTACTTTAGATTAGCTTGGATTTTCTTGAATTGTATGTATAAGGAAACATATAGTATAAACTCCTCTCAGTGAACTTCTTTCTCTTGGGAAATTCCTAGAAGCAGAATGGCTAGAATTGATAGTAGGTGTATACAGAAGTTTTTTGCTTTTTGTTTTCTTTTTTTTATTTATTGTGAAGTTGTGGGGTACAGTTAAGAGTTAGGTATACAATTGCGTTTCATTCAGGCACCCTGTTGATATGGGGTGTTTCCCTATTCTCAGACAGATATTTGCTACTGTTAATCCCATCTCCCTCCCCCCACCATAGTTTCCCAGTATGGTCAGTCATTTTCGTATAGTATTGCATTGGATGTTTAAGGTCCATTATATGAGTGAGAACATGTGATACTCGGATCTTTGTTTCTGTGAGAGGTCACTCAGTATTATAGACTCTAGTTCCATCCAGGTTGCTGTGAAATTCAGGATTTTGTTCTTTTTTATGGCTGCGCAGTATTCCATCGTGTATATGTACCACATTTTTTTAATCCAGTCCTCTTTTGACGGGCAGCATGACTGTTTCCAGGTTCTTGCTATTGTGAACAACGCTGCGATAAACATGCGTGTGGAGGTATCTTTTTTATAGAGCGATTTGTGTTCTTCAGGATATATTCCCAGTAGAGGGATTGTGGGGTCATATGGGAGGTTGGAATTTAGAGCTTTTAAGAATCGCCACACTGCTTTCCACAGAGGTTGCACTAGTTTACACACCCACCAACAGTGTAGAAGTGTTCCCTTTTCACCACACCCTCTCCAGAGCTGTTATTTTTTGAGTTGTTGATAATTGCCATTCTGACTGGGGTTAGGTGGTATCTCAGTGTGGTTTTGATTTGCATCTCCCTGATGATTGGTGAGGTTGAACATTTCTTCATGTGTTTGTTGACTGCTCGGATATCTTCCTTTGTGAAGTGTCTGTACATATCTTTTGCCCATTTTATAATGGGGTTGTTTGTTTTTGTCTTTTCAGCACGTTTGAGTTCCTTGTAGATCCAGGATGTTAAGCCTTTGTCGGACCTGGAGTTGGCAAATACTTTTTCCCAGTCTGTAGGCTGTCTCCCTGCTGTCTTGATGGTTTCTTTGGCTTTGCAGAAGCTTGTCAGTTTAATAAGGTCCCACTTATCTATTTTCTCTCTTATGAGCTGTGGGCTTTGGGTTTTGTTCAGAAATTGGATGCCAGTTCCGATTTCCATGAGGGTTTTTCCTTCATTTTCTAAGGTTCTTATGGTTTGAGGTTTTACATTTAGGTCTCTGATCCATTTGGAATTAACCTTTGTGCATGGGGATAGATAGGGGTTCTGTTTCAATCTTCTGCATGTGGTCAGCCAGTTTTCCCAGCACCATTTACTGAATAGGCTCTCCTCTCCCCAGTGGTAGGTGGTGGAGGCTTTGTCAAAGATGAGTTGGTTGAGAAATTGAGGTTTTGCTTCTGGGATTTCAATTCTATTCCATTGATCTATATGCCTGTTCCTATACCAATACCAAGCTGTTTTGATGATTGTAGCCTTATAGTAAAGTTTGAAGTCTGGTAGTGTGATACCACCTGCTTTGTTTTTTTTGCTGAAGATTGTTCTGGCTATTCTTGGACGTTTGCATTTCCATATGAATTCCTGCATTGTTTTTTCTAGGTCTGAGAAGAATGTTGCTGGTAATTTGATGGGTATTGCATTGAACTTGTAGATTGCCTTAGGTAAGATGGACATCTTCACAATGTTGATTCTTCTGATCCATGAACATGGGATATTTGTTTTGAAGATGCTTCCCAACTGTTTTGCAAAGTAGTTGTATTTTTTATATTGTTTTCATCAGTGACATATGAGTTCAAATTTTGTACATCCTTGCCAACACTCGGAATGGTCATGTTTTCGATTTTATATCTTTCTGATAGGTTTACAACAGTATCTCATAACGGTTTTAGTTATTATTTCCCTAATGATTGATGATGTTGAACAACTTTTCTTGAGCTTATTTATATATCTTCTGCGTAGAATAAAATATCTAGTCAAGTATTTTGCCCATTCTTTTTATTGGGTTGTTTGATTTTGTATTGAGTTTCAAATGCTCTTTTATATTATAGGTCTAAGACTTTTGATAATATTTATACTCTACAAATATTTTTCCCACTCTATGGCTTGTCTTTTGAGTCTCTTAACTATGCATTTTTTAATGTTAGGATTTTAAAATTTTGCTGAAGATTTGTCATTTTTACTTTTTAGACCATGCTTTTGTTATTGCATCCCAGAAATCTTTGCTTAACCCAATGTCACCATGATATTTGTTATGTTTTCTTTACATTTTAGGTATATTTTAGGCCCATGATCCAATTGAAATAATTTTTGCATGAAATAAAAGATATAGATTAAATGTATCTTTTTTTTACTTCTCTCTTTTTTCCTTCAATGCCTTCTTCCTCTCTTTATTTCCCTGTCTCATTTTTTTCTTGGTTTCTTCTTTTCCTGTCTTTGTCTCTTCCCTCCTTTCCTTTTTGATTTATTCTTTCTTTTGCATATGGTTATCTAATTATTTAAACAAAATTTGTTGAGAATACTAGCCTTTCTCAACTGAACTGCCTTTGCATTAAATGTTATACCTGTTCGGTTTATTAATGCCTATGTAATATCCAAAGTTTATGACCAGTCAGTAGCAGAGTTTAGAGTTTCAAGAGGAGAGAAGATACATATTTGAGAAACTTCACCATACAAGTGGTAATTGAATATATGAGAACAGATGATTTAATCAAAAAATAATATGTGCAATAAGAAAAGGAAAGGAAAGAAGACAGGGAGAAGAGCAGAGAGAAAAAAGTAAGAAGTTTTTTTAAAATTTATAATTTATTTATTATGGTATAATATATAAACTATTGGATTTTTTTTCTATTTTTAGTTAAACTTTTTGATATAGTTGTAGATTCTCATACAGCTATAGGAAATAATATTGAGAGATTCCAAGTACCTTTTTTTCTAGTTTTTGCCAATAAAAATATCTTGCAAATCTATAGTACATCACACCCAGAATGTTAGTATTGATAGAGTCAAGATACAGACCACTTCCATCACACAAATATTCCTCATGCTATAGACACACCCACATACTCATTTTCCCCCATCCCCACTCACTCCTTAACCCTTGGCAACCACTAGTTTGTTTGTATTTCAATAGTGCACCTATTTCAAAATAGATCAAATTATATAGTGTGTAAACTTTAATATTTTTTCTCATTCCAGTGAGTCTCTGGAGATTCACCCAGGTTGTTGCATATCAATAGTTTCTTCATTTTAATTGCTGAATAATATTCCATAATATGAATGTATCACGGTTGGCTTAACCACTCACCCATTGAAGGACACCCGCATAATTTCCAAATTTGGGCTATTAAAAATAAAGATATAACATGCTCATGTACAGATTTTTTTGTGCAACATGAATTTTCCTTTTTCTGGAATAAATGCTCAGAAGTCCAAATGCTGGGACAAATGGCAGTTGTAAGTTTAGCTTTTTAAGAATCAAGAAACTTTGCTTTTTTTAGTGGGAAAGAAGAAAAAGAGGTGTTTACATTTAGATGGCTATTACTGTGATAATACTGATGGAAAAAAGTTTTCAAATTTTTTGTGCTATTTGCAATACCTTGTTCATAGACAGGACAAAATTTAAGTTTCATATTTAATATTATTTTCAATCACTTTTTGAAGTTTAGACAACCAACAAAATGGTAAATCAAGCCCTGATTTGTAGCATTTGTCAGTTTCTATGGTATGAATACTTCTGTTTTGTCCTATTTTAGGCTACCAATCTGATATTAATAAACACAGAGTTAAAAATAATTATTATAGCATACTGTTATCTATGTTATCCAGTATTTCTATCATACTAATATAATAGATATAACCACGAGAACATAGATAGTAGTAAAATACAGTGACAGAGCTAGGAAGTAATGATTTTGTTCTTGTATATTTTGGCTGAGAAGGGCAAGTATTTCTTTTCTTTATAATGGTAAATCTATGCATAATTTATTTGTTAAGAATGATGAAGGGGGACCCAAAAACCCATACTTCATTTATTTAAAAAATTATATATTTATTCTTTAGTGTTTAAACTTCAGTCAGCTTCAAAGTACTCTCGTTTGATGCAATACACCTATCGAGATGCTTTTTCGACTGATCAAAACAGTTTTTTGAACTTGTTTATTTTGATACCTTTTAGTACCTCTGTCATTTTTTGTTTCACCATTTTCACATCGATAAAATGACTTTATTTCATTTTGAAAACGTTTTTCATCCGGGAAAACAAACAAACAAAAAGTCACTTGGGGCAAGATCAAGTGAAGAGGGAAGGCGGAGAACAGGGGACATAGCGATTTTGGTCAGAAACTGCTGAATACTCATTGCAGCGTGGGCAGGTGCATTGTCATGCGGAAGAACCAGTCACCTGTTTGCCACAACTTGGGAAGTTTCTTTCCAACCTTCTCAAAACTTCCAGATAAAAACTTTGGTTGACCATTTGATGCAGAGGCACAAATTTCAAGTGTACTACAAGAAGTCTGCCTTCCAAAAGACTATTCCAATTTTTTGCCACCCCCCAAATACATGACAACAATTTTGACTTACAAAATTCCACCAACTTTAACAAGCAGTCCTTAGAAGCTAATAAGTTGGCATCAGAAAATCCCTTAATGTTCCTCTACTTTTGCACTTCACTAATTATTTTCCATATTTTTTATGTGTTCTGGTACAATGACCTGAATATTATACTTCCTTTAATCAACCAGCTTGGCTCTTAAAACGGTCTACTTCTTTTCCCCAGGCAATGATTTTATTGAGAACTAGTATTTTTTAAAATATTATACATTTTTGATTACATAACGTACATATTTATTATAGACAATTTGAAAATATGAGGAGGAATATAAAAATCACCAATAATTTTATTACTTCTATAGTAATTTCTAAAGTACATTAGAATTTTATTCTATGCCTAGTCTTAGCTACAGATAGCTAAGCAATAATTTAATCTTTGATCATTTCTTCTTTATCCTAAAGCTATACATATAGCTTTAGGGGGAGGTTTAGGACACATGCACACACACACACACACACACACACACACACACACACACACTACTGAGGTAACATTTGCAACAGCAATGTGCCTATCTCTAAGTGTTGGAATACTTAGTCTAAACCAGTTATGACAATTCTGTTCTCCATTTTTTCTGTCTCCCTTGTCACAGGGAGATGTTTTCCAGGGAAAGCTTTTACTTCCTGGTAAAAGCTCATAGATGTATAAAATAAATGCCATTCTTTCATATTCTTGCCCTAAATGGATATTTGGAGCTGTCTCAGACATTCAGTGAAGACAAAGTACAAGCCTAAAGGAGAAGGCAAAGAGAAATTCAGAGATGTCAATGCTGACATCTTTTAACTACTGAATTGAAACCAGAGTTTCCTGTCTCATCTCCAGAATCCAGAATTCTTTTTTTAAGAATGAAGAAGAAACCTTACATGTTTAATCCACTGTTAATAAGATACTCCCACCTGATATACTTGCCTTTTCATTGCCTTCCTCTCCTTTCATAGCCTAAATTCCAGACTCACTGAGCTAGGCACTTTTATGCTTCTCTGCTTCTGCTTATATGTGCCTCTCTTACAAGGAAGTGCTTTTTCTCCTTGGTCACCTGGCTTTCAATATAAGGTTGGACTCTTCATTCAATCCTCTATCTCTGTAGAACTGAAAATGCTTTTGGTCCTATATTATACCTTACATATTTCTCTCTCGTTGTGCCTAGAGCCCTCACATTTGTTAGTTTCTGCATCTTTCTTAACTTCCTGTAGCACAGTATTCTTTAACCTTTTTTTTGTTTTTATTGCCCTCCTAAAAAGCCTTTTGGACAATATTTTCCCCCAAATTGCCCCATTCTCTCCACTAAACTATAATGCCACTAGTATACTGTATACCTACTTATGCATTGTTGTATCTATATTTATACATAAAAAAGTAAGATTTTTCCATCTCCAGAAGAACCAATTTTTGTCCCTTGGGTATTATCACCACTCCTGTTGAGAAGGTATGCTGTAGCATAAAGACTTGCTCATCGTAAGCAGTTTGTAGACAATTATTGAGTTAATAATTTTGACTTTTAGAAACTTAACGCAAAAGCTCTGTGTGCATAGGGTGAGCAGATGAAAGCATAAGGAAACATTCCCAATTTATTATCAAATCCTGTTTGTGAGCTGTCTTTTCATCTATATGGGATTGTTTTTTCTAGCTAAGATTATTTCTGTTGATAATTGCAAGGATTTCAAATGGCTAAAGCAAAAGGGATATTGTTGACTTATATGATGGGAAAGATTTGGTATAATTCTGACTTCAAATATAACTTGATCCAGAACTCAAAAAATATTACCAACATGTTAATCTCTCAGTCTTTCAGGTCAGCTCTTTCTGCTACTTCATTCTTGGACTTGCCCTTCCTGGCTATAAAATGATCTCCATTGTCCTCTGGGTTCCATCCTTATAGATTTCTTGTCAAGAATTTAAGGCTTTTCCCTACAAGGGAAGGTATATTGCATTTTATTTTATTGTTGGAGCATATCCTAACTCTTGGACTAATTGCCATAACCTGGGAGGGCAAAGCTGCACTAAGTTTCATTACTAGATTTTAAGGCAGTGATGGCGATTGACAACTGGGGAGAAAGACAGTTAGTGGCAAGAACAGGCTGTAAAGTAACAACTGAAACTTGCATAGGAGTGAACTAGACCAATACTTAACTGGAGTTATTTCAACTGGGCAGTGTAACAGGCTGAATTGTGTTTCCCAAAATTTGTATGTTGAAGCCCTAACCCTCAGTACATCAGAATGTGACTATATTTGGAGACAGGGTCTTTAAAGAGGTGATTAATGCAAAATGAGGTCATTTTACTTCATTATGACTCGTGTCCTTATAAGAAAAGGAGATTAGGACATAGACACATACAGACTGAAAGATGACCCTATGAAAACACTGGGAGAAGACAATTACCTACAAACCAAGGAAAAGGCCTCACAAGAAATCAGCCCTGCCAGCACCTTGGTCTTGGTCTTCTAGCTGCCAGAAGTGTGAGAAAATAAATTTCTGTTTAAGCCACCCAGTCTGGGGTACTTGGTTATGGCAGCCCTAGAAAATTAATGCAGTCTGAGAACCCTCAGAGAGAGGAGATGGCATGCTCACCAATTGCAGAATTAATTTTATTCTGTGAAATGAGGAGACATTAATAGTGGTTCAGAGGAGCTCTTGGATAAGGGAGGTTATTGCACTAGGATATGTTCTTTCAATTTTTGCTCCAAGGTACTCTCACTGCAAAGATAAATTGACATTTAAGGTCTTTTCTGAGGTGAATTGTTGTGAAGAATTTTGACGCCTCAATCCACTTAAATTGGGTCCCTTAATGCAGCTAGAGAAGTAGAGATTATTTTTTATCAGCTTTTCTTTTATAATCCCCCAAAGGTTGAACTGAGTGCTTTGAAGAGTAGGTACAACTGCCAGGTTTAAGGGCAAGACCGATAGTCCAATGACTGAGAAGGGGTTGAGGGATTTTTCTCTTCCTAAAAATCAAAGCAGAGGTGGATCATAGAGCCTCTTTCAAAGTACTAGAAATTATCTTTCATGGTAGTTTTTTTATTGTGCATGCTTAATTGAAATCTTCATTGGTAAACTTCTCTTTTGAATGCTTTTTCTCAGAAGTTTTGCTGGTAGTTAAAGGCACTGGTTGAAAAAAGACCTTGGTTTATGACCTCAGTTAACAGTCATCAGTTATGCAACTAAGTAAGTTGCGTAAACTCTGAGTTCCCCTGTATTTCCATCTGTAAAACTGAGACCCTGATATGCCTCACTTCACAGAACTTCTGTGAGAGTTAATTTCTACAATGCCCAAAAAGTGTCCAGCAAAATGCTGGGTTTAGGCAAAGGTCTCTGTGCTGATTTTGTGCTGGGCTGGAATTAAATGGTAATCAATAAAAGTAGCATAGAATACTAAAGACCATTTTGGTCATAGTGAGAAAAAAATGACTCTTTATTTAATAAGCACGATTCAAGAGGAAACAGAAAGAACAATAGTCCTCAACCATGTGTTTATAACCAGGAGTATGACTAATTATCTTAAGTGTAAAGCAGTTACCCGTTTCAAGTACTGAGCAAAGCGATGTGAAAACAGACCCATGCTTGACAAATCTTTGACTGGTCTGGGTTTGCTCTCTTTATGAGTGGTTGGTTCTGCTTTTCTGAAATGCCAATTTCTTAATTAGTTTCCCTGAAATTTAGGGAAACTTTCTCTCTATCCTGCCCTGCTCCTCAATCTCTTCCATGGTGGAGTATTATGTCAAAGATTTCAGCCTTCTTCCCTGCCAGTTTTCAAGTCTGGAACTACTTCCTGCTGTACTCTTTGACTTTATTTATTTTTTTCCTCTTCAATTCTCACAGGAAAATCTTAATTTAATATCATTGTCTTTTGACTTTGAATAATAAATGAAAGCAGGATAAAAAATTTGAATTTATAAGTTGTATTCTAAGGAAAATTTTTGGGAATATATAAAATATTATTTACTTGAACAAAAATTTTGCATTGTCATTTGTATACATGAAGTCAATGATTTCAATTAAGACTTTAAACATGCTAAATTTTGTAGCTGTTTAAAACAAAGGTATCATATAACATGGTTTGGGCATATAAAGAGACAAACTTATTTCTTAATTAATATTACATAAGTGCACATATCTGTATGTAATGTACATACATATTTATGCGTGTAGGTAAAATATACATATGTTCACCTATGTAAACACATATTCAGTACACCAAGTGCACAGTAAGTAATTAATGCATCTTTAGTTAATGTGGTATACATCTTAAGGTACATATTTCTGCTGTACATAGTATAGCTAATAGATATTGAAAGCAGATTATACTATAATTGAACAGAATTCTTCCAGAGCCAGTAAATGTAATAGAGAATAATTTTGTGCTGAATAATAGAGAAGCACTCATGACAGAATAAAAATAACACACTAAGTTAGGAGTATGTAAATCTGGGTTTTAATGATCACGAATAAGTAAACATAAAATGTTTTTCATGTGTAGTTTTGAATATTTGATGTGAAAATTTAAAGCAGGGATTGTCCAGGTTTAATCTAATACATGCTATTGCTGATAAACAGCATACTACATGTAAAAGTGAATATTTGGATGATGCTTTATACAGGATAGAAAATAAAGTAGAAAGTGAGAGACATTAGCCTTCTACCAACTACCATAGATAAATAAGTTTATGACAAGTCTTGCTTTTTTAGACCTCAGTCTCATCATCTACACAAAATAAGCCTGGGGAGAAGAGGAAGCACTGTACTATATCTAAGGATCTTTCTCCTTCATGTTCAAAGACTCTCCCTTTGGACTGTAGTGGACATGGTGGTGTGCAATGGCAAGCCATGTGGCTAGAGGACAGTGAGAGGAGGGAAGAGATGAAGAAGGATTGAGTTCTGGAAGATAAATGAATGTGGTTATATGGGGAACACACAGGTTTTGGAGTCTAGTAAAGTCAGGTTTGAATCCTAGCTTTGCGGATCAGGAAGACTCACTTGATTTCTCCAGCTATGCTTTTCTTATGTATGAATGGACCCTTTCCGGTAACAGGATTCCTCCCTCATTCCAAAGTCAATAGTCACAGCATTCCTCAGTAGTTAAGGTTATCAGTAACGTGGTGAAGATGTATAGTCTCTAAGAGTGTCTGGAGAAAGACAAAATACAGTAGGAACCACGATTGACCACATAGACAATTTTATTGTATTTTAGGAATTCCCTTATATTTCTTTCACCACTAATATTTCCTGAGAAAAATAAGAAGGTATGGGCTTGCTCCTTCTACCACCCCATCTCTTAATGCTGAAATTGTTTGATTTATTCCATCACATTTCACATTATGGACATGTGGGAATCATGTTATATACTATATACTCCATTCTTAGTTAACAGAAGATCAAATGTATGTCTTATCCATCTCCTATTCTTAAAAATCTCTAGCAAGTTCTCATATATATAAAGATACTCAATAAGTTTGTATAGAGTAATCTACTGGATAAAATTATTTAAAGGGCACACAAAACCTTACATGAGAATCTATTTTTAAACCAGGTTAAGTACAGATTATTTTCCAACTTTTGTTATTTCCTCAGCATCAAACATTAAGAAATCTGTTTTGTGCTTTTTTAATGCATCCATGCCACAGTCATAATAGATTCACTGCTTCTGTTTTCTACATAGAAATTTTCAAAGCATTCTAATAATAAATCCTGCGAAAGGTTTTGATCATAGTGGCTTTTCAAAGCTTCGACACAAAGAAACTCAATTAAGACTAGGCCATAAATAAGACCTCAGTGCTGAAGCAGGGGGAAGGCTCTGTATATCTAAAACCATTAACTGAATCATTTATTTTGCTGCTCATCTGTCATGTTTTGAAGGTCACATAACAATGCTTATTTCTTACGGCCTATTGGCAAGCTGTAGAATCAGAGGCTGAACCAAGTCCTTGAGTCAAATACTTCAGATGGGTAATTGTATTGTGAGGACTAATACCTGAGTTATGTTCACTGAGTAAAATAGAATCTCACACCCTGGGAGGGCACAGCATGCCTCTGCAAGGGCAAGAAAAGGATTTCTCCACATCTCATCTAGCCTCTAAATACTTGTGACATATTGAAATTTCTGTAGCCTGGCTGGTTTGTTTGTCTCCTCTACTACATGAGTGGAGAGTTTTACAAGTTGAGATGACATACATCATGGTTTGGACAGGATATGTTTGTGAAGCCGAAAGATCTGGGTTTGAAATTCCATTTGACCATGTATATGCTGTCTATCATTAGACAAGTTGCTGAACCTCTCTGGACTTCCTCTCCCTTATCTATACATGAAGGCCAATGGTATCTATCTTACACGGTTGCTGTGAGGATTTAATGATTTAGCACATGCAAAGTGATTTCCACATAGCAGGGACTCAGTGTGTGTTAATATTCAGTATCTCGTGTTCTGTCTTACAGAATCCTTCCCTGGGCGCTGGCAATTCTGGTAAGACTGGCTCTCCACATTGCATATGTTCCTCTTATTTTTTTAAAAAAAACCTTTAATTTTTTTATTTTAAAAATGTAGGGTACAATTCAGGGTTAGGTATACAAATGTTCGTTATGCAGGTAGCCTTGTTGATGAAATATATACCCTTCACCAGGTAGATTCTCACTACTGCCAATCCTGCTTCCCCACCCCCCTCTTGGCAGTTTCCTGCTACTGCCAATCATTCTTTATAGTATTATGATAGTTGTTCAAGGTCCACTTATGAGTGAGAACGTGTTACAATCAATTCTTTGTTTCTGTGAAAGATCACTCAGTATTATAGACTCAAAGTCCATCCAGGTTGCTGTGAAGTTCATGATTTTGTTCTTCTTTATGGCTGCATAATATTTCGTCATGTATATGTACCACATTTTTTTTATCCAGTCCTCTTCTGATGGGCAGCATGGTTCCTTCCACGTTCTTGCTACTGTGAACAATGCTGTGATGAGCATACGTGTGCAGGTATCTTTTTATAGAGTTCTTCCGGTATATTCCCAGTTGGGGGATTGCAGGGTAATATGGAAGGTCAAGTTTTTGATCTTTTAGGAATCGCTACACTGTTTTCACAGAGGTTGTATTAGTTTACATTCCCACCAACAGTGTAGAAGTGATCCCTTTTTGCCACATCCTCTCCTGCATCTGTTGTTTTTTGTTATTGATGATGGCCATCCTGAAAAAAAATCAACTCTAAATGGATCAAAGACCTAAATGTAAAACTCAAACTATAAGAACCTTAGAAAATGCAGGAGACACCCTTGTGGAAATTGGAACTGGCAACCAATTCCTGATCAAATCCCCAAGTGTGCATGCCATAAGAGATAAGATAGAAAAGTGGGACCTCACCAAAGTGACAAGCTTCTGCAAAGCAATGAAACCATCAAGAGAGTGGGGAGATAACTCACAGAGCGGGAAAAAATATTTGCCAACTGTATGTCTGACAAAGGCCTAACATCTAGGAACTACAAGGAACTCAACTCAAACATGCTGAAAAGAAAAAAAAGATAATCAGCTCCATTACAAAGTGGGCAAACGATATGAATAAACACTTCTAAAAAGAAGATATATGAGCAACCAACAGATACATGAGAAAATGCTCAGCCTCACTACTCATGAAAGAAATGCAAATTAAAACTACACTGAGATACCATCTAACTCCACTTAGGATGTTCTGTTTATTCTTCACATTTTGGTTAAACTTTAATTTATTAAGTTGTAAGTTAAAGTGCACAAATCTTCTCCATACAGCCCAAAGAATTTTAACATATATATACACCTAGATTACCACTCCCTTGATTAAGATATAGAATACTCCCAAGGCCAGTGAAGGTTTCTTTGAGCCTATTTTCTAGTCACTTATGCCAAGGACTAACTTCTTAACAAGCACCTCACAGTCCAGTATGAAAATGGGAGCTTCTTGTTTAAAAAAGTATTAAGAATTTCAAGACATTGAGAGCAGAGCTTTAAACTAAACACAGGATCTTTCTAAGTGAGGGGCATCCATGTAGCTATCACAATTATGTGTTCCTATCACCAGAGCTATTATTCCAATTTATTTTTCAATCAGTTATGTTTATGAACTTCATATAAATGGAATAATATCCATTTGTCTGGCTTTTTATCCATCAACAAAAATATCCAAGAGCTTCATTCATGATGTTGCATGTTTTAGTAGTTTTTATTTTTCTTATTATGTATATCCCATCATAAAATAGATATATTCCCATGTATTTATCTATTCTTCCATGGAAAGATATTTGGAACATTTCCAGTTTGTGGCCGATATTAACAAAACTACTTATATATGTCTTTTGGTAGGCATATGTACTTATTTCTCTGCGGCATATACTTTGGAATGAAACTGGTGAGTTATGGGCAAAATACTCTTATAGGCACTACATGTGAAATGATTACTCATCAGGGAAATGCGATTAAAACCACGAGATCCCAATAAACACTCACTGGAATGGCTAAAATTCAAGAGACCGAAAATGCCATATGTTGGTGAAGATGGGGACTATCAGCTCTCATACATGCTTGGGGGAATGTAAATGGACTCAATTGGTTTAGTTCATCATATACATGTCTCATGACCCAGCATTTCCACTCCTACACTTATTTATTTTCTACCTTCTGAAGCCCTTTTGAGGAAATGAACAAGAAAACATCTAATGTAGATTTCGACCTGATTCTTAATTTATTAATATGCTTCCAGGCCATTTGTAATGAGAATTCAGCTGGTCAAGATAGCTAGGCTCCAAGATGGCACTGATTTTATAGACCTCCTTGAAAGCACTTGCTACGTTGTCCCTGTTTTCTCTCTTGCAGACAAGAGATGTGTCAATGCAAAGGAGGCCTGATGCGATAACAAAAGGTTATCAGTAAGAGCCATGTTTCATTTCCCATTTTCTTATAGCCTATTAGTGAAAGAAAGCAGGGAAAAGACAAGTAGGTACTTGGTGTTCTGGGAAGTGAGGTTAAGGGCTTCAGGTACACTTCCTTGGCACACGAGTACAAGTTGACTTGCAGCATGTGTTCAGAAATGTCCCCAACAAAAATGTGCCATTCTAGAGCAGCAGACTCAGTCTTTCCTGCATTGTTAGCTCATTGGTGTCCAAACACTAGCCTCCAGAATATATCCTCATGCCTTGAATGATAGTAAGGTTGTAGTTCTTGGCATTATCCCTTGGAGATCCTGGTTCAGCAGATGTGTGTCGGGACCTAGAATCTGCACCAAGAAGCTCTTCTGATGACTCAGCAGCAAAGCAAGTAATGGTGATGACTGTTAGAATGTAAGACTTTGGGCAACCCATTCGGGTCTCCTCCCACTGTGGGAGCTTTTCTGTCCTCTCAATAAATCCTGCTTTCAAAAAAAAAAAAAAAAAAGAATGTGGGTCTTCATTGAGCCTCAGCCTATTTGGCTGAAGCAGAGATGCAAAGCAGAGAGCTCAACAGAGCATTTGCCAATTCCCTTCCCAGACAGTTTTACCATTTTCTTAATCTCTGTGAAAGCCAAAAATTAAAGGCCTAAGAACAAACTGATGTTACCATTTACCTAACAAAAATACCCTGTATGACCTTGGCTATCTCCTTTGCATGAACGTCATGTTGGATGGATTCTTCTGGAATAGTAAATGTCTAAACTCTCAACCTACTCACCATGCCCTTGACCCTTTCAGGTGCCTTTGATAAAGTGCACCTCGCTCCTTGGCTGAACTTGTTAACAGTTTAACCAGGCAAAAATTGTCAATCTATTGAACTTTTACTATGGGTTAGTCTCTTTGCACATATATTATCTTATTTAGTCCTTTAAACAGCTTTTGTGAACGTGATAAAATGATTATAATTATTTTAAAAATGAGAAAACAAAGACACTAAACAGTGAGATGGCTTGCCTGATTAAAGTTTTAATAAATAGTGAGAGGGCTGTAGTGTTACAAAACACTTACAGCCTACGGTGAGTGTATTTGAATTTACCAGGATTTGAACACATGTCTTTCTGATTTTCTAGATGACAGTGTGTGTTTATACTCAGACTCTTTTGCTTTCTTGCCTAAAAACATTGTTTAGGTAACAACCTGTATTATATTAGAACGTGGCTTTTATTTGTCATATTATAAATGTTTGACTTGGGAGTTCTAGGATCCCAAAGAAAGGGGTCTTCACCCCTTTGCTATAGAACTGGTCTGTGTTTTTACCTGGTATATAGAAATTAAGGATCAGGGAATGTATCATAGTGAAGTCCCATTACGGGGTGTACAAAATCAAATTGCTCTTCTTAGTTATGTTTTCCTGATGCCCGCAGCAGGTTTACCTAAATGAATAGATAATTACTCAGGCTGCTGCAAACATTCTAATCCATTTGGAGATCCTTTTATTAAATGAAACAGGCCTTTTTATCCCTTTTCTGATACCACTTGTAATAGAATTATCTCAAAGTTATTAGCATTTAAAGAGGAATTAGACAAATATGTCCTGAATTGTCCCTCTTCTTGGCTGTTGGTGCTCATGGGATCCTTGCTTTAGCTAATTATCCTGAAATGAATATTTAATGCATTGATCCCTATCAAGCACATCAAGGATGGAAAGCTTTTGTGAAAGTCATTTCAGTTGCAGACTTAGCTTGCCAATACTAAGTATCCAACCCAAACCAATAAGCACTGGGAACATTCCAAAAATTAAACACACAAAAACACGTGTGCACATACACTCACAGAAGATAACATGAAAAGGACTCTTAAGTTTTTTAAATGCCGTTGTTTAAGTCACAAATCCACACTGTTTAGCTTTATTTTCATGGGATCCAACCTGAGAAAAAAAGGAATAAGCATCTATTTCTTAATTTTTAAAAATCTCACCCACAAGTTAATTATAACTGTATCTCATAGCATAGCATAGGGAATAAGAGCTATGCTTCAGAAACAGACAGACATAGGTTCGAATCCTGGCTCAGGACTTTATGAGCAGTGGGGTCTTAGATAAACAATCACTGTAAACCTAAATTCGCATCCTTTTAGTGTGAATAAACATCTTTAGCATATTCCCTATGTTATAGCGTTTTGAAATGTTTTGCATACTACCTAGGATAAAGTACAATAAACAAATATTGACTATTAATAATTATGAAGGCTGGAATAAGAATTCTGAGACATGGCATCAAATACTAGCAAGGTTCTTGTCAATTAAATGTCAAAATTACCAGAGGTGAAAAGAGAGTGTTTTTCTGTTTTCTTTTGTTTGGTGAGAAGGGGCATTACAGTTCAAAAAAATTGAGATTTGGGACAAGAAAGATCGGAATTTGAATCCATGCTCTGTCTCCAATTTAGGGAACTTTGCTTAAGCTCTTTGAAGTTCAATATCTTATCTCTAAAACAGAGGTGCTTGCAATCCAGTTCTATATTTCTGGATTCAATGAGAAAATGCACATCAAATGCCAAGCATACAGAATGTGTTCAGTATTGTACCATTTTATTTTCCTCTTCTTTTTCTGGGAACAGGCATCAATATTTCTCCCACTGATAGAGTTGAAGAGAAGATGAATAATGGACAATGAGGGGAATACAGTCTTTGGAGCTGTGTGGCAAAGGGCGTGGCAGGAAGCAGTCAGTGTAGCATGTGAAGATAAGGTTACATAGTTATCCACAATAGCAAAAATATGGAACCAACCCAGAGGCACATCCAAAGGGGACTGGATAAAGAAAATGCAGTCCATTTGCATGATGGAAAACTACACAGCCTAAAGAAGAACAAAATCTTGCCCTTTGCAGCAATATGGATGCCACTGGAGCCTGCTGATCTAAGTGAACTATCACAGAAATGAAAAAACTGAACACCACAAGATCTTACTCATAGCAGACCTTAAACACTGAGCAAGTGAGCACAAAGACAGGAACAACTGACTCTGGGCACCACTAGTGGGAGGAGGAAGAGGAAGGGAATTAGGGGCACACAGCCATCCACCGGGTGCCACGTCCATACCAGGGGGAGAGAGGGTTCACTAGAAGCCCAAACCTCATGTGCACTTAATTTACTCATGTATCAAATCCTCTCACATACTGCACAACTCTAAAATTAAATTTTTAAAAATGTACAGTTTATTTCAAATAAATTACTTATTTATTTTTTTTAAAAGATAAGGCTACATTTCGTCTTATAATTCTAGTTTCTTTTATTTATTTATTTATTTTTGAGTTGGAGCCTCACTCTGTCGCCCAGTCTGCAGTGCAGTGGCATGTCCCTGGCCACCACAGCCTCGACCTGCTGGGCTCCAGCGATCCTCCCGTCTCAGCCTTCCAAGTGACCGGGACTACAGGCACGCACTACCATGCCTGGTTAATTTTTATTTATTGTAGAGATGAGGTCTCGCCAAGTTGCCCAGGCTGGTTTCAAACCCGTGGGCTCAGGCAATCCACTAGCCTTGGCCTCCCAAAGTGCTGGGATGACAGGCTGAGCCACCGAGCCTGGCCAGTAGTTTCTTTTACTTTAGCAAATGAAAAATCCTACTGAAATCCTACCAAGATGATGACTCCTCAAAACTTGAACACTAAACTGATTTTCAAGGAAGAATACCCAACACCCACACATCCGAAACACAGACACTCTTGAGGAATTATTTCCCTGTTTCTTGCCACTTCGTGTTGATTCATGGAGCAATACTACATGAATTCTCTTCTGCCTTGTACCCACTCCAGGATTATCCTGCAAATGGGAGAGTTGGAAGAGGAGTGAGAGAGAGAGAAAAACAATTTGGGCGGTTTTCCTGAGGATGGAAAAGCATCTTCTCTAATCACCCATGACAAGCCAGAGACCTGCACCAAGATGTATTTCTTTACGCTTCCAGCCAGCCAAAGCCACACTGCAGGGGGTTCTCTCTATACATTCTGACTTAGACCCCTGCATTTCCCAGCCTTCTCGATTCTCCAGCCACTGCTCCAGGAGCCACAGGGTTCTGAACTCTCCTACTGGAACTTCAGGGCTGGCTGTAGGTCCTTCTTAATTCCCCTCACTGTTTGAGTAACAACACAGCACCTGCACCAGCAGTGCCCTCATCACCATGGCAACCAGCCTGCGTGCTGAGGACGCAACTGGCTGTGCTAAAGGAGGTCGTGTTCCCACTCTCCTGCTGGTGGTGCTGCTGACATACAGTCCTTCCCATGGCCACCAAGAAGTTGGCTGCCTTGGCGGCCTTTCGCCTCCGCTTCTGGGATGAAGGTGGAGAGGTAGTGAGAGTGAGGCTGGGGTTGGATTCCAGAAGGAACTCATCAAAGGGAGAGGTTCCCAGTCTCCAGAGAACCAGCTGGGTGCCTTTCTTTTTCTGTTAACACCGTCTGAGCTGTATTTTTTTAACAATGCCTTCTCCATGAGCAGCACAAAAAAGTAAGAGAAATGCAATCAATAATTCATCGAGGCTTCCTGTTACGCCACAAGCCACTTGTCTCCCAGGCCTCCATTCCCAGCCATCGCTAACAAATGAACAGAGCTCAGCTGTATAGCAGAGTAAGAAAAGCAGAAGCTCTTCAGGATATATTCCCAGTAGGGGATTGTGGAGTCATATGGAAGGTTGATATTTAGAGCTTTTAGGAATCGCCACATGGCTTTCCACAGAGGTTGCACTAGTTTACACTCCCACCAACAGTGTAGAAGTGTTCCCTTTTCACCACACCCTCTCCAGCAGCTGTTATTTTTTGAGTTTTGATAATTGCCATTCTGACTGGAGTTAGGTGGTATCTCAGTGTGGTATTGATTTGCATCTCTCTGATGATTAGTGAGGTTGAACATTTCTTCATGTGTCTGTTGGCTGCTCAGATGTCTTCCTTTGTGAAGTGTCTGCTCATATCTTTTCCCATTTTATAATGGGGTTGTTTGTTTTTTTCTTTTCAGCACATTTGAATTCCTTGTAGATCCAAGATGTTAGGACTTTGTCAGACCTGTTGTTGGCAAATACTTTTTCCCAATCTGTAATCACTCTATAACAAAGATATCTGCACACGTATGTTTATCGCAGCATTGTTCACAATAGCAAGAACCTGTAAGCAACCATGCTGCCCATCAAAACAGGACTGGATTAAAAAAATGTGGTACATATACATGATGGAATACTATGCAGCCATAAAAAAGAACAAAATCACGAATTTCTCAGCAACCTGGATGGAACTAGAGTCTATAATACTGAGTGACCTCTCACAGAAACAAAGATCCGAGTATCACATGTTTTCACTCATATAATGGACCTTGAACATCCAATGTAATAATATAAGAAAATGACTGACAGTAGTGGGAAACTATGGGGGGGGGAGATGGGATTAACAGTAGCAAATATCTGTCTGGGGACAGGGAAGACGGGGAAACACCTCTTATCAACAGGGTGCCTGAATGAAACGTATTTGTATACCTAACCCTTAACTGTACCTCACAATATCATAAAAAAAAAATGCAGAAGCTGTGGAGTGACTGGGACCAATCGGAGTCCCGGCTATGTCTCTAGCTGTGTTACATGAGTTTTGTCAACTCCTGACCTCTTGGAGGCCCTCACACCAGGCACTGATGACTGATCAACAAGTCGATCATTGATTCCTTGTGAGAGTGAAAAGAATGCAGGGGACATCTATGCCCCAGACAGACTTTCATTATATAACCATGCTGATAAGATGGTTAAGATTTTGAATCTCTTTCATCTGCAAGTAGTGGGAATTGACAGGAAATATTTTCCCAGGATCCTGAAGCAGCTGGTACTTTTAACATGGTAGTTCTCTAAATATGTGTCTTGGATCTATAAGCAACAGCATCATGGGACGGGGGGGTGGGTCTTGTTAGAGATCAAATTCTTGCACTACCCCAGGTCTCCTAATCAGACCTCTGGTGGTGGGGCCTAGAAATTCGGATTTTGAAAAATAGATATGTATATACTTATAGATTTAAAGGTACAAGGACAGATTTCTTACACACTACATATATCACCTAGGAGCAGAGTCTGGGCTATTTTAACATTTTTTAACCCATCACTCAAATGAACATTGAACATAATAGGTCATTCTTCAATTTTCCCTTCCCTCCCACCCTCAAACCTCTCGTGGGCCCCAATGGCTGTTATTCCACTCTATATGCCCACGTGTAGTGTACCCCTTTGTTTAACTCCCACTTCTGAATTTCATTCTTTCATAGAAAAGAGTAGTATTCCATTGTGTGTGTGTGTTTTGTTTTCTATTTTCTTTATCCAATCATAAGTTGATAGACACTAGTTTGATTCTATAACTTTGCCCTTGTGAGTAGTGCTGTGATGGACATGCAGGTATCTTTTCGATAGTGATTTATTTCCCTTTGGATACATACCAGGTAGCAAGATTGCTGGATCAAATGGCAGTTCTATTTTGTGGAATCGTTAAACTGTTTTCTATCAAAGTTATAATAATTTGCATTCCTACAAACAGTGGTTAAGAATCCCTTTTCTTTATGTCCTTGTCCTTGTCAACATCGGTTGCTTTTTGATTTTTTAATAATAGTCATTCTGGCTGGTGTGAAGTGGTATCTCATTGTGGTTTTAATTTGCATCTCTAGTGATATTGAGCATTTTATTAATGCTTATTGGCTACCTGGATGTCTTATTTTGAAAACTGTCTGTAGGCCGGGCGTGGTGGCTCAAGCCTGTAATTACAGCACTTTGGGAGGTTGAAGTAAGAGGATTGCCTGAGCCCAGGGGCTCAAGATCAGCCTGGGCAACTTGGTGAGACCTCATCTCTCTCTATATATATAGTTAGCCAAGCATGGTGGTGCGCACCTGAGTTTCGGCTACTTGGAAGGCTGAGGTGGAAGGATCACCTGAGCCCACCAGGTCGACGCTGTAAGCGTGCCATTGCACTCCAGTCTGGGCAACAGAGTGAGTCTCTGACTCAAAAAAAGAAAAAAAAAAAATAAAAAACCTGTCTCTTCGTGTCCTTTGCCCACTTTTTAATATGGTTATTGTTTTCTTTTAAAAATTGAGTTCCTTCTTTTAAAAATTGAATTCTACAAGGAACTTTTCACCAGATGCATAGCTTACAATTTTTCCTCATTCTGTAGGTTGTCTGTTTACTCTATTGATTGATTATTTTGCTGTGAAGAAGCCTTTCTGCTTAATTCTCATTTTTTATTTTATGGTACATGCTTTCGAGGACCTCATCATAAATTTTTGGCCTAGACCAATGGCCAGAAGAGTTTTTCCTTGATTCTCACCTAATATTTATTCAGTTTCAAGTGTGACATTTGAGTCTTTAATCCTTCTTGAGCTAATTTTTTTACACAACGAGTCCAGTTTCATTCTTCAGCATGGGGCTAACCAACTTTCTGAGCACCATTTATTGAATATTGTGTTCCTTTTCCAGTGGCTATCTTTGCTGAATTAGTTGAAGGTAAGTTGGTATTTAGCTTTATTTCTGGGTTCTGATTTTTGTTCCATTGACCCATCTATTTTTATACCAGTGCCATTCTTCTTGGTTACTAAAAGCATTGTAGTGGTACAATTTAAAGTTAGATAATGTGATGCCTCCAGGTTTGTTTTTGTTTGTCTGTTTGACTCTGCAGGCTCTTTTTTGTCTCTGTGTGAATTTTAGGATTTCATTTCTAATTCTATGAAAAATGATGTTGGTGATTTGGCAGGCATTGTATCGAATCTGTAAGTAGCTATGGACAATATGGTCATTTTAATGATACTGATTTTTCCAGTCCGTGAGGATGAGATGCTTTTCCACTTGTTTGTTTCATCTATGCTTTTTTTCAGCAGTATTTTGTAAGTGTTCTTTTAGGGATTGTTTTACATTTCTTGTTAAATGCATTCCTAGGCATTTTTTCTGTAGCTAGTATAAATGGAAATTAATTCTTAATTTAATTCTCAGTCTGATTGTTATTGGTGTGTAGAAGTAGAAGTGTTATCAATTTTTGTACATTGACTTTGTATCCTGAAAATTTCCTGAAGCTATTTATGAAAACTAGGAGTGCTTTGAAGGATTCTTTAGAGTTTCCTAGTATAATATTGTATCATCAGGGATCAGAGACAGTTTGACTTCTCCTTACCAATTTCAATGCCTTTTATTTCTTTCTCTTGCCAGATTGCTCTAGCTAGGGATCCCAGTACTAAGTTGAATAGAAGTGGCAAAAGTGGGCATCTGTGTCTTGTTTCAGTACTTAGGGGAAATGCTTTCACCTTTTCCCTGTTGTTTGATGTTGGCTGTGGGTGTGTCATATGTGTCTTTTATTACATTGAGGTATATCCATGGCAGTTTCTAGTAATCTTTTTATTTCTTTGGAATCCATTGTAATGTCATCTTTATCATTTCTAGTTGTGCCTATTTGAATTATCTCTCTCTTTTTTTTGGTTTATCTAGCTAATGGTATATTAATTTTTTTAATTTATTTTTCAAGGAGCCAACTTTTGGTTTTGGTGTTGTTGATCTGTTTTTTTTTTTTCCTCATTGTCATTTAGTTCTGAACTGATCTTTGTTATTTCTTTTCTCCAGCTAGCTTTGAGCTTTTTGCATTCTTGTTTTTCTAGTTCCATGAGGAACATAGGTTGTTAAGAGATCTTTCTGTCGTTCAGTACAAGTATCCAATGCTCTAAGTTTTCCTTTTAGCAGTGATTTCAGCCATATTCCAGAGGTTTTGGTATGTTGTGTTTGT
>JAPVLO010003440.1:0-22533 GCA_027257055.1 Cephalopachus bancanus | reverse complement strand
GATGAGGAATTTATGAAAAATATGTTGTATTTCTTTTGATGTTACAAAAGGTTGCATATGAAAAACTGACTTATTAAAACATGCTATGTGTCCAAAATAAAGACCAGAATGACGTTTTGATAATTTCTGAGTTTGTCTTGTTTTATGAACAGATTATTATTTACTAGTGGAACAGGCTCTCCCTGCCCCCCACCATTTCTTTTTTAATGCAGTTTGATGTGATGCTTGGTCTGTTAGTAAAACAGGAAATGTCCTTCAGATGATGAATTACTCTGTCATTTTTTATATCTAGAATACATTCTCTTTTACTCATGGAATAGCAAGTTCAATTGTGCCATTGTTTCCTGAGCCAAACAAGCCCTTGTTTTTCACTGCACTAGAGTTATCACATGAGACAAATGAAAACATCTTCAAACTATTGTGTATATAAACTACATAATTATACTTTCTATCTTGCCAGCTATTTTAAGAGAAATTTGAATCTTGACTTCATTTACGGAAACCCAGCTTTTCCTACCCCTTTTGTTGGAAGCAGTAGAAAGGAGTCACCTACATTTGTATGTTTGATCTATCTTACACCAAAACTTACTTTTGGCAAAGTCAGCATATTACAGGTGTGTGTGTACTTTTGTGAAGTATTTTAAAAGTCTTCTTTATATGTCTCTGCATTCCCAAATGAATGTAGCTAGATGCTCAATTGTATCATCCTATGACTGGGTTTTGTTATATGAAATTATAAAAATTAAAGTTCTATACAGATTTGATTTGTATTCTACAGTATTTTGGGGAGTTGGTTTGATTTTATCCTTTGTCATTTATATTTGGTATTGGCTTAGTGATTCTCACCTTTAGAATAGGGAGATGATTTTCTTTTCCTGGGGGACATCTGGCAGTGTCTGGAGAAGTTTCTGGTTGTTACTACTGGTTGGGTGTAGGGTACTGGCATCAGGTGGGTGGAGGTCAGAGTCGCTGCTAAGCATTCTACAATGATCTGGACTGCCCTGCACAGAAGAATTTTATGTCCCAAAATGTTAGTAGTGTTGAGTCTGAAAACCCCCGGTGCTATTGATTATTTCATCCATAAAAGATCGTGACTCAACTGTCCTTATATATCAGTAGCCTTTTATGCCCATTTCAAATGTATGCTCAAATGTGAAGTTGGTTTCTCAGAAATGGTATAGACATCCATCTGAACCTTAAGGAGCTTCTCATGGCCAAAAAAAGTCTTACAACTTTTTTGGTATGTAAGACATAGAAAGGAGAGCCATGTTTTAAATTAAAATTAAGACCAAAACAAGATTGAATAATGCTATAATACACTATATATCACTACTCTGTGAGTAAATGATTGCCTACAATTGAAGAGAGATACATGAAAAGAGCTAAAATATCTATATTCAGTGTTTACTGACGTTCTACCAGGTAATCTAAGCTTGGTACAGTAAACCTTGTGTGTTAACATCTGTCCCTTGAAAGTGAAGCCAACTCAAGAACTTTATAAAGCTGTGACACACTGAAATGGATAAGCAGTATATTGTGACTCAAGGTTGTATTATATGTCAGCCTTTTTAACAGAGTATAGTGGAACAGTACTTATGTGAGGGAGAGACCCAAAAAACCCCAGAAATTATTTTAAAATTGTGTATTTATTCTTGGATATTTAATCCTTAATCACCTTCAAAGCACTCTGATTGATGCAGTACACCTATCAGGATGCTTTTTCCACTGCTCAAAACAGTTTTTTAAAAAAATTTATTTATTATAAAGATGTAGGGTACAATTCAGGGTTAGGTATACAAACATTGATCATGCAGGTACTCTTGTTGATGAGGTATGCCCCCCTCCCCTAACAGTTTCCCCTCAAATGCCAGTCCCACTCACCCCCGACAGTTTTCCACTACTGCAATCGCTTTCTTATAGCATAATTGTTCAAGGTCACCTTATGAGTGAGAACATATGGAACTCAGTTCTTTGTTTCTGTGATAAATCACTGAGTATGATAGACTCCAAATCCATCCAATTTGCTACAAAGTCCATATATTTGTCCTTCTTTATGGCTGCATAATATTCCATCATGTATATGTACCACATTTTTTTAATGCAGTCCAGCTTCGATGGGCAACACGGTTGGTTCCATGTTTTTGCTATTGTGAATGGAGCTGCAACAAATATATGTGTGCAGGTATCTTTTTTGTAGAATAATTTGAGTTCCTCCAGGTATATTCCCAATAGGGAGATTGCTGGGTCATATGGAAGGTCAATTTCTAGTTCTTTCAGAAATCTAGAGACTGTTTTCCAGAGAGGAGGTACAAGTTTGCATTCCCACAGCAGTGTAGAAGCATTCCCTTTTCTCCACATCCTCGCCTGCATCTGTTGTTGTTTGTTTTTTTAATGATGGCCATTCTTACAGGGGTTAGGTGGTATCTCAGTGTGGTTTTGATTTGCATTTCTCTGATGATGAGTGAGGCTGAGCACTTTTTCATGTGTCTGTTGGCCGCCCGTATATCTTCTTTTGAGAAGTGTCTATTCATGTCTTTTGCCAACTTTTTAAAGGGGCTGTTTGTTTTTTTTTCCTTTCAGCACGTTTGAGTTCCTTGTAGATCCTAGATGTTAGGCCTTTGTCAGATATACAGTTGACAAATATTTTTTTCTCATTCTGTGGGGTGTCTCCCTGCTCTCTTTATGGTTTCTTTTGCTTTGCAGAAGCTCGTTAATTTGATGAGGTCCAACTTGTCTATCTTATTTCTTAAGGTATTCGCCTTTAGGATTCTGAATAGGAATTGGTTGCCAGTTCCAATTTCCATCAGGGTGTCTCCTGTGTTTTCTAAGGTTCTTATAGTTTGAAGTTTTACGTTTAGATCTTTGATCCATTTAGAGTTAACTTTTGTGTATGGTGATAGGTAGGGGTCCTGTTTCAGTCTTCTGTATGTGGTCAACCAGTTTTCCCAGCACCATTTACTGAACAGGCTTTCCTCTCCCCAGTAGTTTTTGTTGGAGACTTTGTCAAGGATGAGTTGGTTGAAAAATTGAGGCTTTGCTTCCGGAATCTCTATCCTGTTCCATTGGTCTATGTGCCTGTTTTTATACCAATACCAAGTTATTTCGATTACTGTAGCTTTATATTAGAGTTTGAAATGTGGAAGTGTGATACCTCCTGCTTTGTTTCTCTTGCTAAGGATTGTTTTGGGTATTCATGGTCATTTATGTTTCCATATAAATTTCTGTATTGTCGTTTCCAGATCCGAGAAGAATGATGTTGGTAACTTAATGGGTATTGCGTTGAATCTGTAGATTGCCTTTGGTAGGATGGACATCTTAACAATGTTGATTCTTCCTATCCATGAGCTTGGTATATTTTTCCATTTGTTTGTGTCTTCTTGGATTTCTTTGAGCAGTGTTTTGTAATTCTCATTGTAAAAGTCTTTCACTTTTCTGGTTAGAAAGATGCCGAGGTATTTCATTTTTTTGGTGGCTATTGTGAATGGGATTGTGTTTTTTATTTGGGTCTCTGCCTGCTTGTTGTTGTTATATAGGAATGCAACTGATTTTGTACGTTTATTTTGTACCCTGAGATATTGCCAAAGTCTTTTATCAGTGTCAGCAGGTTTTTGACAGATTCTCTTGGATTTTCAAGGTATAGGATCATATCATCAGCAAAGAGGGATAACTTGATTTCCCTCTTTTCCTATTTGGATACCCCTGATTTCCTTCTCTTGTCAAATTTTCCCTGGGCTAGGACTTCCAACACAATATTGAACAAGAGGGGTGAGAGTGGACAGCCTTGTCTTGTTCCAGTTTTCAGGTGAAATGTTTCTAGTTTCTGTCCATTTAGCAATATGTTAGCTGAGTGTTTGTCATAGATGGCACTTACTATTTTTAGGTATGTTCCTTCTATGCCTAGGTGTTTGAGGGTTTTTATCAAAAAAAGGATACTGAATTTTATCAAAAGCTTTTTCTGCATCTAATGAGATAATCACGTGGTTCTTGTTTTACATCTGTTGATGTATTTAATTACATTTATGGTCTTGTGAATGTTGAACCAGCCCTGCATCTGGGGAATGAAGCCTACTTGTTCATGGTGGATGACTTTTGAGATGTGCTTTTTGATCTGATTTGCTAGAATTTTGTTGAGGATTTTTGCATCTATGTTCATAAGGGATATTGGCTTGTAGTTCTCTTTCTTTGTTGCATCTTTACCTGGTTTGGGTATCAGTGTAATGTTAGCTTTGTAAAATGATTTGGGGAGAATTTCATCTTTCTTGATTGCCTGAAATACTTTCAATAGGATTGGTATCAGCTCTTCCTTGTATGTTTTGTAGAATTCTGCTGGAAATCCATCAGGCCCAGGGCTTTTTTTTTTGTAGGTAGTTTTCATATGACAGAGTCAATTTCCTGGGTTGTTATTGGTCTATTCAGTGTCTCGATGTCTTCTTGTTTCAACTTGGGTAGATTGTGTGTTGTCAGAAAGTCTTCTATTTCATCTAGGTTATCAAGTTTATTTCCATATAGGTGTACATAGTAATCTCTGATAATCTTTTATATTTCTTCAGAGTCAGTTGTGATTTGATCTTTTATATTTCTGATTGTGTTTATTTGGGCTTTTTCTCTCTTTTTCTTGATCAATCTGGCTAGGGACCCATCAATCTTAATTCTTTCAAAGAACCAGCTTTTTGTTTTGTTGATATTTTCTATGATATTTTTTGTCCTCTATGTCCTGTATTTGCGCTCTTATTTTTGTGAATTGGATTCTTCTGCTAAAGTTGGGGTTTTGGTGGTCTTCTCTTTCCATCTCCTTTAGGTGGTTTGTTAGGCTCTCCACTTGTGATCTTTCCATTTTCTTGATGTGTGCTCATAGAGATATAAATTCTCCTCTTAAAATTGATTTCATGGCATCCCAGAAGTTTTGGTAAGATGTTTCTTCATTTTCATTTGTTTTCAAGAATCTTTCAATTTCTTCTTTGATTTCAGTGTTGACCCAGTCATTGTTCAGCATCATGTTGTTTAGTGACCATGTCTTTGTGGGTTTTGGGGAAATTTTGTTGGTGTTGATATTTATTTTTATTCCACTGTGGTCTGAAAAGGTGCATGGCAAGATTTCAATCTTATGAAATTTGTTTATGTTTGATTTATGACCAATGATGTCAATCTTGGAGTACGTTCCATGTGGTGGTGAGTAGAAAGTATATTCTGTGGTCCTTGGGTGGAGTGTTCTGTAAGTATCAATTAAGTCCATTTGTTCAAGAGTCTCATTGAGGTTCTGGATGTCCTTGCTGATTTTTTGTCTTGATGACCTGTCCAGGGTTGTAGGCAGGGTATTAAAGTCCCCTGCTATGATAGTATTAGAGTCAATCTCTTTTTTTAGTTTGTCTAGAAGCTGCTTTACAAACATTGGTGCTCCTATATTAGGTGCATACGTGTTTAGGATGGATATTTCTTGTTGATGTATTGAACCTTTTATCATTATATAGTGACCTTCTTCATCTTTTTTGATTTTTGATAGCTTAAAGGGTATTTTGTCTGAGATTAAGATTGCAACTTTCTTTTGTGTTCAGTTTGCCCGAAAATTTGTTTCCCATCCTCTTACTTTGAGTCTGTGAATACCCTTTTGGTGAGATGAGTCTCTTGGAGACAATATATTGTTGCCTCATGATATTTTATCTATTTTGCCATTCTGTGTCTTTTCAGTGGTGCATTTAGTCCATTCACATTCAGGCTAATTACTGAAATCTGAGGGTTTATTTTTGTCTTGATGTTATTATAGAGTTGTTGTTGTACTTGTTTGTTTGTTGTCTTTCTTTTCGGTTTTTGGGTTGGTTCATGTGTGTTTTCAATCTTTTTCCTGCACTCTTGTGAAGAACAGTGTTGTTCTTTTTCCTTTTTCTTCTGTGTTTAATACTTTCTTAAGAGTTTCTTGTAGGGTTGATCTGGTGGCAGCATAAGTTCTTAAGGATTGGATGTCTGGGAAAGATTTTAATTCTCCCTCATGATGATGCTTAGTTTGGCTGGGTAGGTTATTCTTGGTTGAAATTGTTTATCTTTGAGAACTTTGAGTATTGGACTCCAAGCTCTCCTAGCCTGAAGGGTTTCTGTAGCTAAATCTGCTGCTATTCTGATTGGTCTTCCCTGGTAGGTAGTCTGACCTTTTTCTCTTGCTGCTTTTAGGATTTTTTTCTTTTATACCTACTTTGTTCAGGCGGATTATTATGTACCTAGGAGTTGGTCTTCTCATTTGTTGTCTTGCTGGGGTTCTCTGAATTTCTTGTGTTTGAATTTTCACATCATTAATGAGGTGAGGGAAGTTTTCTGGAATAATTCCGTGGACTGTTTGTTCCAGGGTGGTCTCTGTCTCTCTTTCTGCATCAGGAAGGCCAATTACTCTTAGGTTCATTCTCTTGAAGTAATCGTTCATCTCTTGAAGGCTTTGTTCTGTCTTTTTAAGTTTCTTTTCTACGTTTTTGACAGTTTGGTTTAGTTCTATATTTTGGTCTTCGAGTTCTGAGAGTCTGTCTACTGCTTAGCTAAGTCTGCTTTCCATGCTTATTAGTTTGTTATTTATTTCAGTCACAGTATTCTTTACTGCTGTTACCTTATTTATCAACTCCTTCCTATTTTCCTTTTGTCTCTCCTCAATTCTTTTTATTCTATTACTGTCTTGATGTCTGGATTTGTAGTATGTGACCAGTCATTCTGAGGGCTCTTCATTGTTTGCATGCTGAAGTCTGTTTTCTCAATTTCTGATCTCCCAGGGGTCTGTGTGAGACCCATATTTTTCTTCATTTGTGTAGATTTGCCTCCCCACTTTTTCCGGTTTTATTTTTTTCTCTCCCTCTGTCTTCTTTAAATCTGTTGTTCAGGGGTGGTGGGGTTGTTTTTTGTTTCCGTTTGCTCAATCTCCTATTCTTCCTTATGTGAATCTTCTGGCTTTGTTTGATTCTGAGACTAGACTGTAGGTTGAGGGTTATACCTTTTGCAGCTTTGAGATTTATTTGAGGGGGGAGCTGTGATTCAAAATTTATCTGCAGATTCCAATATCCACTGACAGGTGTATGGATACACTGGATCCTGCTTCCCACTGCCTTGTAATCTGATCATGAAGTGGTGGTATTGATTTGCTCCCAGGAAGTAAAATGATGTAAGAAAAGGGAAAGAAATGGAACAGGGAGAGGGGGAAGCAGGAGGTGGAGATAGGAGAGTAAAAGGGAGAACAGACAGAGCTACCCACTAATAAATGAAAATAGACCTGAAGACAGATAAGAGTAAGAGAAAACAAAAATAAAAACAATCAAGCAAACAAAAAACAGTGACGACAACAACAAACAAACTTGGACATATAGTCATACAGACAGGCAAGCTGACCAACCTTTTTAAGATGTATTGTTCCTTACACAACCATGAGGTCTTAGCTCCCAAGTTGGAGGTTAGGCAGAGCTGGGTGGGTGAATCACTGCAGGTCTCTGCCTGGTCACAGGGCTCTGGCTGTTCTCTGGTCCTGCTGTAGTCAGGGGCGAGTTGGGGGAAGTGGAGTGTGAGACTTCTGGGCGTTGTTGGTCAGTGTAGTGGTCAGGGTGGCTAGGGGGAAGGGTGGTGTGGCCACCAAGGGAGCCCAGAGCTCCACAGGGAAGGAGCCTTGGATCTCCCTGAGCGTGTAGGCTTGAGGCTAAGTGGGGCGCTTCAGCCGGGGGAAGTCCATAGCTCTAAGGGGCGGGCGCCTAGTGACTCTGCAGACAGTGGCAGCTCAAGGCGCGGTTGGGTGTTTCAGCATGGGGCAGGGGCAGACCTGGAGCTAGGAAGCGCCTGGATAGGGGCCTGCGGGGGCCTCCGGGGTGGCGCCTAAAGGCGGGGCTGCAGAATTCCATGGGGGCCTGCATGGGCAGCGGCAGCCTTGGGCCTGTTGGGGCACCCCAGGAAGGGATGCAGCCCGCAGCTCCGAGGGGCGGGTGTCACGTCCACCCTGGGCAACGGCAACTTGAGATGGGGTTGGGGGTCTCAGCCAGAGTGGGGACCCAGAGCTCTGAAGGGTGAGTGGTGTGTGGCGGCAGCGGCTTTGGAGCCCACGCAGGGCACTTCAGCCAGGAATGGAGCTGGTGTCTCTGAGAGGTGGGCGCCTAGAGCCTCCCTGGGTGGTGGCAGCTGGAGATGGGGCTGGGCGGGGACCTGGAACCCAGGGCGGGGACCCAGAACTCCGAGGGGCGAGCACCGGCTGCGGCTTTGGGCACTTCAGCCCAGTGGCCGTGCAGAGTTCAGGGGCGGGTGCTGGGGGCCTGCGTGGGCAGCGGCGGCTTTGGGCTTGGTGGGGTGCCCCAGGAAGGGATGGAGCCCACAACCCCAAGGGGCAACGGCGGCTTGAGATGGGGTTGTGCACCTTAGCCAGAGCGGGAACCCAGAGTTCTGAAGGGCAGGCAGCGGGAAGCGGCAGCGACTTTGGGCTGCGCGCAGGGCATTTTAGCCAGGAATCTTTTTTTTTTTTTAAATTTGGAGTCTCACTCTGTCACCCAGGCTGTAGTGCAGTGGCAAGCTCAAGGTCACCTCAGCATCAACCTGCTGGGCTCCGGCAATCCTTCCGCCTCAGCCTTCCAAGTAGCTGGAACTACAGGCGCGTGCTACCATGCCCAGCTAATTTTTTATTTTATTGTAGAGATGAGGTCTCGCCAAGTTGCCCAGCCCGGTGTCAAACCCACGGGCTCAGGCAATCCACTCGCCTCGGCCTCCCAAAGTGCTGGGATTACAGGCTGACCCACTGAGCCCGGCCTCCACTGCTCAAAAACGGTTTTTGAACTCGTGCATTTTGACTCCTTTTGTGCTTCTGCACTTTTTTGTTTCACCTCTTCCACATCAGCAAAATGTTTCTCTTTGAGGACTTTTTTCATCTGGGGAAAGAAACAAACAAAAAATTGCAGGGAGCCAGATCGGGTGAACAGGGTAGGTGGGGCACGGGGATCACGCTGTTTTGGGTCAAAAACTGCCGAACACTCAGTGCAGTGTGGGGAGGTTGTTTGCGTAAATCACCCCATCTTGAAATGGGCAAATGTGTTCAAAGAATCTCCAAAAAAAAAGATTCACTGAAATGGAATGCAGCCTCTTACAACAATGCTAACTGGTACACTCGTGCTGATGTGTTCCTAGAATACTTGCTTAGCAGGGGAAGCCTGTACTACAAGGGGCCCGCCCTCCAAAAAATAATTCCGTTTTTTGGGGGTCCTCCTCTTGTAGGTAGTCATTCTAATCTGCTTGAATGTTAGGAGAAACTCCCGTATTTTTGCATAAAGCATTTGTTAGATTATTAGACTGCTCATGTAATTTTATTTTGGCTTGTCTTTTCAACAGGTTTTTACAATGTACAAACTCTAAGATAGTCAAGAATGAAGAAAGTAACCTAGAATAACGAGGAAAATTAAAAATAAACAGATTTCACTTGTGCTGTCCGGTTGATAAGAGAATATTGTCAAACTAGGGAAGATTGATTCGTGGAATATTTGAGTACTTCACCCAGAACCTAGGGGCATTTCTTTCATCCATTTCATTATGGGTCTTCCATGATCAAGGACAGCCCACATTTTCCAGAAAGAGGCACCACCTTTACTGATGCTTGAAGTGGAAGTGAATGATTGAGAGGGAAGCTTGGTGTGGGACCTTGCCATGGAGGAAACTACCAAAGTGAGTAGTCTAACATTTCCAGTCTGATGCTTTCACTTGGAGAGGCTTCCGAGATGGGCCTTTTATTAAATACTGCCTTAGAATAAAGGGTAGTTTTTAACAGTCATATTTGAGATTTGGGCTTAATCCTCCATAAACCTCAGAATGGAGCGAAAATGAAATGTTCCAGAGAACAGTATTTCCCACTAAGAACATAGGATATATTTGCACTTTTGTATGAACATCAAATAACTTGCTTTGTCACTATAGGGTCTGAAAAGTTTCTTTTATCTTTCCAACCCTGCCTTCCAATGTAATATGGCAAAAATAGGAGTTTAGGTGAAGAAAAGGTTTGGATATGAATCCTGTTTGTCAGATAGTACTGAGTAATGTAATTCTAGAACTACTGGATGCTTCTGGTTAGAAGGACATTTCTTTAGTTTATTTAACATTGCGGTGGATGTCAGCACATGCTGTTGCCAAATCACAGTTAGATTAGAACCTATAAACTAAGTTCTTGGTAACACGAGCACCGAGTGCTAGAAGGTTTAAAATAGATGTCATATGATACCAATTATAACTCGGTGAAATTTTACAGTCCTAGGACCCTTTACAGAGCATAAGCCAAAATGGAAGATGGTCCTGTTTTCTATGGCTTTAAAAACATTTTTATTACAATGTTTGCTACCTTTTTTTTCTTTAAGCTTTTAATTAAAGTTTTTTTGGCTCTCCTAACCCATTTCTATATCGTCAAAGGAAATAGAAAAGAAGCAGCTAGGATAGCAGAAGAGATCTATGGTGGAATTTCAGGTAAAAGTATATGAATTTGCTCCCAATACTTTAACAGAACCCCTTCTAGAAAATTCATATGAATAGTATTTCTAGAAGGTAGATTTTATTTATACTTTGATCTTAAGTGGGTAGTTTTTAAAAATTATCATTTAAAGTAATAAATGTTGTTGCCTGCATCAATTTGCGAAGGAGTTTCAGATTTGTTTTTTGCAAGTTAGATCTGTTAGCAGCTATTATTTAAGACGTAAATAGAATAGTGGCTTACTAACAGTATTTTGAGAAACTACATTTCTGCTGGTCAAAAGGATTACTTATGTAGGATTTTAAAAAGATATTTAAAATTAAACTTTAAGAATGAAGAGCATTCTAACAAGGCCACATTTCCTCAGGAAATAGAATGGCCAATAAATTTGATTTAAAGCAACAGCTGGGGCATTCTATGTGTATTTTTGTATTGTCATTTGCAACTGGAATTGACTACTAGTTGCTGTCAGGAAAAGCTCTTCACTAAACCTATTTGCATGTAGTACCATGCAAAGCATCACAGACAAAGGTTATTCTAATCTGCAATGCCAAGATTTGGGTAAAGCATTTTAAAGTCTCATGCTTTTTAGAGATTAGTCTCCAGTTTTTTCTTTTTCTTTTTTTTTTTTTTTTGAGTGGGAGTCTCATTCTGTCGCCCGGACTGGAGTGCAGTGGCCGCTCTCGGCCACCGCAGCCTCGACCTGCTGGGCTCCGGCGATCCTTCCACCTCAGCCTTCCGAGTAGCTGGAATTACAGGCATGTGCTACCACCCCCGGCTGATTTTTTGATTTAATGTAGAGATGAGGTCTCGCAGCCCAGGCGGGTCTCGAACCCGCGGGCTCAGGCAATCCACTCACCTCAGCCTCCCCAAAAGGGGTGGGATTACAGGCTGAGCCATCGAGCCTGGCTTCCAGTTTTTTCAAGAAAGATTCACTTAAATTGTAGTGAGATACTGCAAAAGTAAATGAATCAGATATTCCTGTCACTGCTGGGATTGTCACTTAATAGAGGAGTGTTTATTCATAAACAGAGTTCAGAATTTCCCTATGTATTTTTAGTGTTCACAGGGGTTCCAGGATTACATCATTCTTTAACTAGTATCCATTTCCATTTGCATCCAGGATTCTCTTTCAAAATAGACTTTTGCTATGTGATTCCAATAAACTAGACAACTTGGAGGACACTAGACAACAGCGGTCTTATCTAAAGAAATAAGACCTCCAGAGACGAAGCATCAGAATGCTTCAATTAACTGGGGAAAATGAGAAGAATTTTGAAGTTTCAGAAAGTGTCAGAAGGCCTGGACTGTGGAAAGAGATTTCTTTTGGGGATTACATTTGTCACACATTTCAGGGAGGTATGTGACTTTGGTTAAAGAAAAACATAATTCTTTTCTTTAGTTTCAAGTTAAGCATGATCTGAAAATCTGTTTTCTAATTAACTTGTAAATTTGGGCAAGGGCTTTCTAAAACTTTCGGTAATAGTTTTGATGTTCTCATAGATACATCATCTTCATGGTAAAGTCCAACAAAGTCAGTATTGGCAAGAGAATGTTAAAAATGTTTTCTCTTGTTGTTCATGTGCATTATTTTTGTCTTTGTGGTCCTTAATTAAGTGTACTCTTTAAAAGGCTTTATAGTAGTCAACACCCATATAAGCGTGGTTTAAATTTAAGTCTGGAGCCAGAATACAATCTCTTAAATAGAGTTCATTCATTCTGTAGCTCAAATATCTTTACTTATTCAATCTCCTAAAATAATATTCATTTAATTTGCAAGTAGCATAGTGTTATAAGGTCAATGACATATTTTTTCAATTATTGCTAAAGAGGCAGGGGTGAGAATAGTGCATGTTAATTTCCCAGTTTTATTTCCTTCCTATATATATATATGTATAAATGTGTGCATACAATGCACACATCCCTACCCCACACTCCCACACACACATATAGTGTATCCAGATTTGGTAAATAAGTCTTTCTGTAATTATGTAGACAGTGACATTCCAGAACCAGTAGTTTTTACATGATTCTAACCATGAGTTTTCTTTTGATAACACTGTTAGCAGTCAGATACCATGTATTTAAAGCTCAGGGATATGAAAAACCAAGAATAAAATTTTGTGAAAGTGTTAAACTCAAACCAGAAATTGCCTTTACTGTTCATTGGTCAGATAATGTTTGTTGGGAAAATAGATAACATTTAATCAGTAAGTTAGCTAATTGACTCATAAAAGTCTCAACCCGAGGTTAAATTTTTTGATTTGCTAGCTATTCAGTTACTGTAAACTATCGTCAGCAATGTCAAAAACAAGGAAGGACAGAAAAAACTCAGTCAGGGTGGAAGTTAGACTTTCATAAGTCCTGGGCACTCCTTTTGGAAGCTGCACCTAACATCACCTCTCTCATTAATATATACATATTTTTGGCTGTGAAATCTTTTGGAAAGTTTTTTTATTCTAGAATTTAATATTCTGGAATACATATTATTTGACATGTCTTTGTGGTTTAAACAATTACATTTGCAGATAGCTCATTAGAGTTAAGCTATGACTGACTATGTTACTAGTTTTGATTTTCAAGCTTCTTTGTTTATTTTGTCAATTATATGTATACAAGTGTAAAACATTGTCTTTGGTCCTTGGTGTTATGTCTGGAACGCCAGATGGATCACTGGATCCCGCCTTCAGTCCATAGGTATTCTCAGAATACACGTTATGTGATTTTTCAAACTTTGCTGCTTTGTACTAAGCTATATTTAGTACAGTGGTCTGGTCACCAAAACTTGATGAAAATAAAGTGTGGATACATGTTGATAATCTGTTACTCAAATGCTTGGGCCAGACACGTTTCAGAATTCCATAGCTTTTGGATGTTAGAAAAATTATACAATCTGCATACTGTGTATTACACAGCACTCCTGGTGGGGCCTGGAACTGTCTCCCACAATCAGCCATTTAGATTTTTCTATAGTTAACATATAAATATTCACCCAAAGTGAAAATACAAATAAAAATACTAAATTGCTTAACCTGAGTCCTGGCCATGCTTTGCTGCCAAACAAGTTTGCATCAAATTTGAAGAAAAGCTTGGTTTTTAGAATTGAGGGGATTTTGCAATTGCTGATATGAGGTTGTAGAACTGTGCTTCTCCCCCGCCCCCATTGGCTATTTTAAGCTAAAACTAAAGATTAGCACTATTCTAAGTGTCAGGCTTAAAATGACTCATCATGGACTGACCATGATTTGACAGCTACGCCTCTGCTTGACTCATTATCATTATCCTGACTCCTTTTTCTTGTCTTTTCCATTCCAATAGGATTAACTTTTTTCCATTCTTGCCCAAATCTCTACCTAGTCTTCTGCTCTTATGTCATTTTGCTGGTGGTCTCTTCATATGCTGGCTTAACCTTCCTCTAAGTGGTTATGTATCTCAGGTGCCTGCTGGTCCCTAGCAGCAGAAGACCAAGACTGTATTGGGAGCAAGATAGAAAAATAGAAAAACAAGAGACCCCACTGTGGCAGTTTCTGTCTCCAGGTTGGGACAACCTCCCTAGCAGGGGCTCTGCCTCCCACCAGTCACCTTTAGCTCAGCTTTCCTTCCCCTAAGGAGTCAAAGGGGCCTTTTTTCTAATCTACTGCAGTACAGTTCATTGTGTCTAACACAGCTCATTGACTGTATCTCATCTCCTCAAGAATATTCATTTTAATTCAATTTTATTATATTTAGATTTTCAGGAAATGTATTATAATAGTTTTTCTATTACCTTTGTTTACTTAAAACTTCATTAATTCTGCTAGTCTCCTATATTTTACTTCAAAATTAAGTTCCTTGTGAATTTTCTTTAATAAGTGCTATGGAAGAATATATGGCTTTATATTATTTTAGAACTTAAGTAAAGAGAATAAAGATTGTTCCATGTGCACTGGGGATTATAAACAGTTTGGTGGCATTTTTGAATAATAAACTAGTAAATGAATATTTGTTGGAATTAGATATGGTAAAAATTGCAAAAAAGAAATAAAAAATTAGTTTTTATCTTGCATACTTGGAATTTAGACAACTGTATTCCATCTGAACCAATTTTGTTATTGAAATATATGGTTTTGGAAGCTGTTGTGAAGTAGTTATTCAAATAGTCTCAGAACTAGAGATACAAATCACATTCTGAGAAAAATTCAAAGGGGAAAAATGAAAAAGTACTTGAACATTTTCCGTATACCTCATCAGGAACAAGCAAACATATTTGTAGAGTAAACTATCTTCATAATGTGTTTGCAGCCCTGTGACACAGGCAGTCTGCCAAATAACTAAAAATAGATTGCCTTAGAAGATAATGATTGAGTCCTACTTAAGCATTCATTTATTTGGAGAGCCTAGTTGCATATTTCCTGAAAGAAATGGAAAACTCCCAAGCTGCCAAATAATGTGTCCTCAATTTCTCACAATTAGCTCCAGTTTGCAAAATGAGAATGATAAGAGCAAAAGACTATGTTGGGAACAAGAATAGAAAAACAGGAGACCCCCCCTGTGGCAGTTTCTGGAAAAGGGTTCCGTGTGAAAATTCTTCAAGGTCCTTTGAAGCAAATGCTGGAAGACATTGGAACTGGAAAGGTTACTTTCTTGAGAGTGATTTTGTTTCCAGTTAGGAATTGAAAATGATTACTTTTAAGGTGGTACTATTGATTTATTTCATGCTATTTATAGAGAGAAGGTGAATGTCAAAGCATTCAAAGGCAAGTAAATTTACCACAAGGATAGGCACAATTTAAAAATCAATAGTTCTTAAAACCAGAACAAGGTATGTTGTTCTGAAGTCCCAAAACTTGAGTTTCAGTCCTGCCTTTGTCACTTACTAGTCACGAGACTACTTCATGTGAAGCAAAGTTGTTATTGTGCATTTTGGTGTGTTCCCATTCATAAAGCAAGGTTCTCCCCTTGCTTTAAAAAAAAAAAAAGCCACAGGATGGGGACTCCAGGAGAAATACAAGGTTAGATTAGGAATGTTCAGAAGGAGGGGAGCCTGGCATTTCCCTCTCAAGTTGGAAGTCTGCTTTGATAGAAAACTTGCTGAATTGCCCCCATTCTACTCAACCAGGGAGAAAGAGAATTGGAAAGCAGTGGTGTGACAGAGAAGCCCTGGATAACCACTATTCTCTTTCTTGGTTGAATGGAAGATAGCACCACAGGATTGTCACTGCAACCTCAGAGGCATGGGGTGGGAACTGGGGACATTGCAGGATACTGCATTGATGGATACGAGGAGAGGTGGCCAAATACCAATAAGTAGAAAAGGTACTTGGGAATGAGCCCCCGTGTGAAGGGAATGCCACGGGCCCCGGAGTGAGACCTGCAGTTGAAGCTGAGCAAGCAGGATTGGCCTCCTCTTCCAGTTAACTAGAGAGACACTTTCCCTGTCCCTCTCATTTCTGTCTACCCCCAAGGCACCAGAGAAGCTGGCACCTAGAAGGGGGAGGTGAGAGGTGCGTGAAGCACACATTGCTCTTCTGCCTTTAGCTGCTCCGTGGACTGGAAAAGGCCATGCCTCGCCCTAGGAGTGGGGAGAGGCCAGGAGCTGTGAAGAGGATCAGAAATTACAGTTAGAAAGGGGGCTGTTCTGAGTGATTTTGATAACTCTTTAAGGAAGCATGATGTAAATACAGAGACATGCACAAACCCTAAGAAAAACAGTTGGATGAATTTTCACAAAGTGAACACAGTCGGGAACCAGCAGTCAAGAGCAAAAGATTGCATATTATCAGCATGGCCCCCACTATGCCCACCTGCAGTCATTCCCCACCCCTCCTTGAGGTGTTTTTTTTTGTTTGTTTGTTTCTTTTTTGAGTCGGAGTCTCACTCTGTCGCCTAGACTGGAGTGCAGTGGCTGCTCCTGGCCACCGCAGCCTCGATCTGCTGGGCTCTGGCGATCCTTCCGCTTCAGCCTTCCAAGTAGCAGGAACTACAGGCGTGCGCTACCACACCCGGCTGATTTTTGATTTATTGTAGAGATGAGGTCTCGCCAAGTTGCCCAGGCGGGCCTTGAACCCGCGGGCTCAGGCAATCCACTCACCGCAGCCTCCCAAGGCGTGGGATTACAGGCTGAGCCACTGAGCCCAGCTTTTGACTCCTAACACCCAAGGTGAGTTTGCCTTCTTTGTGTACTTTATAGAAACCAAATCACACAGCATGTGTTCTTTTGTGTCTGGTTTCTGTGATCAAACGTTAGGTTTGTGAGATGTATCCACGTTGTGTCTATGGATCAGGTCTTGTGGGATGGATGAGTAACAGAAAGTTACTAGGAAGTTTGAAATAGGACAGACATGTGGTTAAGCCTCCTTCCCAGCAGGAAAGGGGATCACCACAGCCCACCTGGAGGCATGTTTTAGAAATAAATAAAGCCATTTAATGTTGATATACTAAGTTAAATCTTTTGATAGGAAGTTGCCACTTAAATCTTGTTTTTATTTTTGAAGTGAATACTTAACAGTGGCTTCAGGTGACTCGGGATGACTGGCTGTTGTCAGAACAATGGAGTAACAATGCTATAGCTCTGGGTTTGTTTCTCCCATTGGTCGGGATCCTGAGTCGGCATCCGTGGGTAAAGACTGTCCCTCCAACTACAGTGCCTGCATCCACTTCCAAGAATGAGTAGGCAAGAAGGTAACCTGTCTGAAGTGCACTCCAGATGGAATGAGTTGCATAATTCATTGAATGAATTAGAGGCAAGCCAAGCCTCACTGAGGATTACTTGCATACATTATCTCATTATTTCCAGTTTATGCAAATTATAAATGTTCAAAGAGATTTTAAAATATTTCACTCTTCATTTAAAAATATTCCACTTTTAACCAACTCGGGAACAAGTAGAGATACAAACACCATATATGTTCATGTTAAATATTTTCAGCCCCTTTTCTTTGTTACTATAAAAGCATTACACATTCATATTAGGAGTAGGGGATCACCAGTGATTTTATCTATTATCTATCTGTCTGTCAATCTTTTTAAACTTTTTATTTGGAACTAATTTCAACCAACAGAGAAGTTACAAGAGTGGTACAAATCATTCCTACTTCTCTTCACTCACTCATATTTAGCCAACTCTTCTAATAATGACCTTGATATCAAAAGGATCAGGTGTGTTGCCTTCAGATGTGTCTTGTCAACCCCCTTCAATATGGAAGTGTTCCTCAGTCCCTCCTTGAACTGGTATCAGGGTGATTATTTTGTAGAATGTCCCCTCAGTTTGATCTGGTGTGCAGTGTCCTCATGATCAGATTTGAGTTACACATCTTGGGCGGGGATATCACAGAAGCGATGTTCTTCTCATTGCATTTCCTCTGATCTCACTCATCGTGTTCCATCAGATGGCGCCCAGTATCATTGTGTTCCATCACTGCTGATGTTAAATTTGATCACCTGGGTAAGGTGGTTTCTGAAATTTTGTTCTGTGGGGAGACAGGTTGAGGCTAATTCTATTATTCTACATTTCAAAGTTGACATTCTATTATGAGAAAGTGCTTTCTCTTCTCTGTCATTATATATTCATTTATGTCAGTAACGACTTTTAATTTACTGTTTTATTTGATACGGTATAATCTCTTATCTCTCTTTTTTTTTTTTTTTTTTTTTTTTTGAGTTGGAGTCTCACTCTGTCACCCAGACTGGAGTGCAGTGGTCGCTCCGGCCACTGCAGCCTCGACCTGCTGGGCTCCAGCGATCCTTCCGCCTCAGTCTTCCAAGTAGCTGGAACTACAGGCACACGCTACCACGCCTGGCAAATTTTTTTTTGATTTATTGTAGAGATGAGGTCTCGCCAAGTTGCCCAGGGGGTCTTGAACCCGCGGGCTCAGGCAATCCACTCACCTCAGCCTCCCAAAGTGCGGGATTACAGGCTGAGCCACCGAGCCCGACTATCTCATTGTTTATTTTGATACTCACATCGTCCTATCTTTGGTCAGTGGAAGCCCATTCAAGCTAACTTCTGTGCCTTTTATTCTTCCCCATCTTTCTTTGAGCGCTTCCTTACTTTCTGGCAAGATAAAGTTTGAGGCCCATCATATTCTTCTTGGCCATGCCTGGGATCAGCCATTTATCCAAGGAGCCCTGCTTTAGGTTTTATCAGTGTATAATGCTAAAAAAGTACATATACACATCTATGTATCTAAATTTATTTTTATATCTATCTAGATATATTGAAAGTCACATTTTCATAACAATTTCTCCAATATCAATCCAATCCTGTGGAGTTCATTCAAACTTTCCGTGTTTTCATAACCCAAAAGGTTAGAGATGATATGTTGAGTTTCAATGTAGGAAGAAAGCTCATTGACATGTTCATAAACCGTGGTTCTCATCCATTGGAAAAGTTCACTCTCTCCTTAAGGCCTTGAGTTCTTTTAAATTCACACACTTCCATCTTCGGTCAGGTTTTCGTTTTGCCAAGTTTATACATATGGAAACCTGTGTTCTTAACATCATCAGGATCACCTAGAAGAGGTTGATAAGAGGGACCATTTGTGTTAAATTCTAATTGTGTTCAATCCAACATATGAAGAGCACAATCGTGATTTGAAAAATACCCACGTTTTGCAAAATGGGCTAGATTTTCTTCCAAAACGAATGATTGCTCTTTTGCATGTTTAATAGAAGGTTACTTCTCAATTGCCCATCTAAGCTGTTTGCAGACAAGCAATTATAAGAAAAATATCTCCAGAAGGCAGTTCTGAGGCTGTTCCTTCCAGTGCTCCCCCTATCATGCGTACATATCAATCATAAACTGTCTGGAGCGCATAACATCATGGATACAAGAGACCAAAGCACTTGCCAAATATTAGATCACGATATCTCCATTTTAGAGGTAAGGACATTGAGGTTCAAATAATTTGGGTAACTTGCTAATTTGGGCAGAGAAAACGGTCGAGGTAGGACTTGAACTCAGGCAGTCTGTTTCCATGGCCCATGCTTAGCCATCACACAAAACTGCCCACAACAAAGCTTTTTGGGCAAAAAAACTCATGGAGGATGAAATCATCTGAAAAATGACACTCTGAAACTTAGATATACTCTTTATCAAAGGAAGCAATTACCTAGGGAATTCTGGAAATTTTTTTTCCCCTGATCCCTTAGAGTCTCCTTCATAGTGAGTCTTTGAGTCTTTGGGGTGTGGGGGAAGGGTAGATGGTGGGGAAGGATAAAGATGTGGAAGCTTATTGACCTGTTTTGCCTTTCATTTTGCCTTATGTAGAGCTATCAGATTCAAGCACCAGGCTCTATCCACTCGTATTTAAATTAAATCTATTGCTTGTTAAAACTGCCCCCCGAAAAGCCAGAGAGATCGGCGGTTCCCCCTTTTGACACACACCACCAAACTAGTGGACTTTGCATTCTATAGCTTGTCACCCTGAAAGTGGCTGATGGGAGAGCCTGATGCATGCCACCAGCTTTCCTCGTCTTCCCTGCCCATCCTCTCACAGTGAGTGGGTAGCCTGAACAAGCTGCAGGAAGAAATCTCCGGACCTTGACTCTGAGCTTGGTTTGTGTTTCAGACTGCTGGGCTGATCGATCCCCCCTTCATGAAGCTGCGGCTCAGGGGCGCTTACTGGCCCTTAAAACTTTAATTGCACAAGTAAGTGAACTGAAGACTTGATCCTTCGTGCTTATGCTCTTACCAAACATCATTCCTTATTAGCTTCAGCTGTAACAGAGGTCTTACCTCACCCCTTCTGGGCCCCCGCACCGCCAGTCTGGACCCATGTATCCTCTTGCACCTCACCATGTGTTCTTCTTGCCTCTTCTTTCCTGGGGAGCACCCTCATTTTTGCTGTTTCCCCCTTTCCCTTCTGGGGGCCCTTTCCCTTTTACCTCATAGGAAGTTTCCCTGTGAGGGATGATGGAGGATGCCTCAAATTTATGTTGCACTAACTCACCCCATTCTCTCTCAGTGTGTGTTAGTGGCAACAGTCCTGAAGTTACATTGTTCATTGCTGCATGACAAATTACCTCAAAGCAGAGTGACTGAAAACAACAAATGCTTCCATTTTTGTGGCTTCTGGAGCCAGGGAGCAGCTTAGCCAGTTGGTTCTAGCTCGGGGTCTCTCGCAGGCTGCCAAGTGTCAGCCAGCTACGATCATCTCATGGCTCAACTGGGGAGGATCTGCTTTCAAACCCACTCACGTGATTGTTGGGAAACCTCAATTCCTTGCCACATGGGCCTCTCCATAGGGCTGGGTCATGAGACGGCAGCTGGCTTCCCCCAGAGAGTGCAAGAGAGTGCCTAAGAAGGAAGTCACAATTGTTTTATAACCTCATCTCCAAAGTGACATCCTGTCGCTTCTTCCCTATTCTTCTCATTAAATGTGAGTCAAAAAGTCCACCCCACATGAAGGGGAAGGTATTACACAAGTGAACCAATACCAGGAATCAAGGACCACTGGGTTGCCCACATCAATGATACAATATTTCAAGGGCAAGCCCTAAAATAGGTTGACAAACGGGTAAATCTTATTCCTTAGGAAGATTTATTCAAGTATTAGTTACAAGGGCTACTTTATTTATATTTACTTTATATTTATGACTATATCCCTGGCACCTCGAACGGTGAATAGGGGCCTAGTAAATTATTTGTGAAACGAATAAAACAAAGTGTACATTTGCTTTATTTGTTTTAGAGTCTACACATGTACAGAGGAAGTGAGTTATTAAGTCTTTTTCCACATCCTAGCAATCCCCAAACCCAGGTTTCCTTACCATTTAAATTTGAACAGCTGGGTACACTACTCTGTGGATGTGTGTGTGTATGTATGTGTGTATGTATGTGTGTGTATGCACGCATGCATTTTTCATTGATTTTTTTTTTGCTTTCTCCTTTATGAGTTGTGTTACTTCTTAAGAAAGTAGAGGCAAAAGGAAATCAGTACTGCCAGCAATGATCAAATGGGTTTTGTACCTGATTTTACCACATGCTTATTTATTTTTCAGCACTTTACATTTGATATGATTTGATTATTTGTAATATGTAATATACTCACATAGTTCAGTGATTAAAATGATAAAAAAAGGCACACCGTGGAAAGTCTTGTACCCACCTCTTCCCTTTTGGCCTCCCACCTCAATACTTTTATTAGTATTTTTAACAAACCTTTTATTTTTTATTTTTTTATTTTTTTTTGAGTTGGAGTCTCACTCTGTCGCCCAGACTGGAGTGCAGTGGCTGCTCCCAGCCACCGCAGCCTCAACCCGCTGGGCTCCAGTGATCCCTTTCCCCCTCAGCCTTCCAAGTAGCGGAACTACAGGCGTGCGCTACCCCACCGGCTAATTTTTTTATTTATTGTAGAGATGAGGTCTCGCCTCCAGGGGGGTCTCGAACCCGCGGGCTCAGGCAATCCACTCACCTCAGCCTCCCCAAAAGGGGTGGGATTACAGGCTGAGCCACTGAGCCCGGCTTTTTTTTTAATGATTTTATTTTTATTTTTATCTTTTTTTCAGTTTATTTTAAATTTTTTTTTAGAGTTATGTGATACACGTGAGGAGTTGCTACATAAATAAATTGCGTGCAGGTGAGGTTTGGGTTCTAGTGAGCCTTCTCCCCTGGTAGTGGACATGGTACCCAATGGGTGGTTGTGTGCCTCTAATTTCCCCCCCTTCCCCCGCTAGTAGTGCCCAGCATCAGTTGTTCTCACCTTTGTGCTGACGTGCCCAATGTTTTGGGGCCCGCTTATAAGTGAGAACATGCAGTATTCAGTGTTTTGTTTCTGTGATAATTCACTTAGACTGGTGGTCTCCACTGCATCTGCGTTGCTGCAAAGGACATGATTTCGTTCTTCTTCATGGCCCGTGGTATTTTTTTGGATAATTTTAAAGAAGGTTGCAAAGATAGTACAGAGAGTTCCCATCTACACTGTACCGTCACCCAACTTCCCCGAATGTGGGCATCTTATGTAGCCATGGCACATTTGTCAAAATAAGAAATTAATGTTGGTACAATACCATGAACTAAACTGCAAACTGCTGGGATTTCACCAGTTTTTTCCCCTAGTGGCCTTTTTCTGTCCCGGGATCCAATGTGGGATCCCACATTTCATGGA